>JAQZBX010011153.1:22685-43400 GCA_029593785.1 Cabassous unicinctus | reverse complement strand
CTACCCCCCCCCACAGCCCCCGGCCGGCGCGCGCGGGCGGGGCGGGAGGCGCGAGCAGCGGATTCGCCGCCCGGGCCCCGCGCCTCGCCCCGCAGTCCCGCGTGCGCGCCCCCGCGGCCACGCCGCCCGGGGCGCTCCCCGCTTGGGGCGTTGCGCTGCGGGGACCCACCGGCCTTTTCCTGCGCCCGGGGCCCGCGCGGTCGAGGGCGGGGGCGAGGCGGGCGCGAGCTCCCTGCCCGGCCCGGCCCCGCCGCCCTGGCACCGCGGCGCCGGCGCGGCCTCCGGAGCGCGCTCGGCGGCTGCGCTCCGAGGCGCCGGCTGCCATGATTGCGGGCGGCGGGGCGCGCGTTCCTGCTCGGGCCGAGCTCGGGGACCCCAGCGAACCCCCGGGCGGCCCGACGGGCGCGGCCGGCCTGCGGCCTGGGGCCCGCAGCCCCGAGCGCGCCACGGGCAGCGGCCAGGGTCGCCGGGCTCAGCCCCCGCGGGAAGCCGGCTGCGCCGTGAGCTCTAGACGAGGCTCGGGGCCGACGGTGGCAGCGGGCTACCCCCCAGGGCAGGGCGCGCGGCAGGGCGACCCCGCGGCGGCTTCCCGGCACCGCCGGCCCGGCGGGGCGGGGGCCGCCTGCGGGCTGAGTGGGGCGCGCGGTGCCCGGAGAGGCGTGGGGCGGGCGGGGGCACGATGCCCAGAGCTCGCGCTCTTCCTTCCCCGCGGAAACAACTTCCTGCCCGGCCGGCCCAGGCCGCAGGAGCTGCGGGGAGAAGTTCAAGGCCGCAGCTTTGCTCTCTTGGAGCCCGACTGACGACGCTGCTGCCCGCCGGGCCGCGCGGTTCCTCCCTGGGCCCCTCCCGAGGGTCGGGACCCGCCCCGGCTCCGGGGTCCGGACACAGGTTAGAATGCCAAGGAGGCCGCAGCGGCGTGGCCTGCCAAGGTTTCCCCGTCGAGGGCCGGCCTGGGCCTCCGGCTCTCGGGGACGCAGGCACTGGCTTATCAGGCACGGACCCCTGCCCCTGCCCCTGCCCGGGCCTGCCCGCGCTCGGAGCCGGATGGGCCTGGCTGTCCCCATCCCCGTGTCTCTGTGTCTGTACCCCACCCCACCCCCAGCCGGCCTTGGCATTCTAACCAGTGTCCCCTGACGTCACATCTCGCCATTTCTGTCAACCAATTGAAACTTGCCCGTTGTCATAAAAATATATATTCTTTTTATGCCATTGGTAAATTCAAAAGTTTCTCGTCTGCCCTGCTTGCGAGGAAACTTCATTTCATATTGGACTGGCCAGACTGGACAAGGCTGGGCTGGGGCAACCCTGCCAGGGCCTGGCTGCCCACCCACCAGCTCCGATGCTCCTAGACCCCCCGGCAGACAACACACCACCCGTGACCTTGGCCTTTAGCCACGCCGGGCACCCCCACATCGTGTCCCCACCCCACCCCATATGACATGCACGCATTTTTTAGGAGGAAGGGGGGAGGGAGGGAGGGGAAAACTGAGGATATATTAAGAAACCTTGCAAAATTGCTTCTTTCTTGGGCATCGGGGGAGTGGGTGAAATGTAACTGAAGTCTTTTCTTTCTAGGGATAGTTTTTTGTGTTTTTTTTTCTATCAGAAAACACAGTTTTAGAAAATGGAGTAGAAACGTTTGCCAGCTCATCTTTTCATGAAACCCTGACCAACTTTCACTTTCCACAGCTGCTGGCAATGCCGAGAGGACCCAAGCAGGGGTCATTTCACAATGGGGGTGGGTTTCACTGCCCAGAGAGAGGGTCCCATATGCCCTCCCCCAAAGAGCTGTGGACCCCTGGGGCTGGAAGCCCAGGAATGCCATGCTCCTCCTTCCAGGGCAAAGAACACGGATATCTGAGCAGCCAGAGACTCGAGAATGCTGCTCCCACTTGCTAGCAATATAGTAGGGGAAGAAAACCTTTCTTGTCTAGTAGCGTCCTTTATAATTTTCTTCACTTAAAATTCCTGGCCAAGCCTGGGGAGTGAGGGGGCTCGGGGGACACAGCGTGTGCCAGGCAGGGCTGTACGTGTACAGGTCCCTGGCTCAACCCCCTGCGACACCCAGGAAGAATTCTGCCGCTGACTGTCATGATTTCCCCTCTACCCCTTCTTTACTGTTGGTTAACTGCTTTAAAAACCATATTACAGACATTTTGTGGTTTAGCGAGCCTGGGGAGCCCAGAACAAAGCTGTAGAGACTGGGTGCAAATGCCCAGATTTAAACATCGCAAGCGCTCTGCCCTTTTAATGCCAAATCTTGTTTTTCAAAAGTAATGAGCAAGCTCTGTAACGACCAAACGGGGATTCTGAAAATAAATACATGGGTACTATTCTCACATAAAACGGTTTCCAAGTGCAAACTCTAGGCATGCTGCGTACCTTTGCAGTATATTCATGCAAACATAAAAATATATAATGTATATATACTGCATCCAACAACCACACTATAATCTATTCATAATTACGTTCTTAAACACTTTAAATATTATAACTAATGTGATATATGTTTTGTAATTAAATGAGTGGATTAAAACATTGAACTTAAAAAGCCACAAAGAAAAAGAGATTATCTTCCATTATGCCACTTACAACTTTTGTTCCATTGGCACAAATACAAATTTGACAACTGTATCATTACTAAAGGCAATGACTAAATTCCAGGATATTAGCTTTGTAATTTTCACCTGAAACCATTATATAATCATACCAGCTCGCTAACCTTTTTATTAGCTGTTATTTTTTCCTTTTTCTCATGCAGTAATAAGTTAATTTAATGCTTTTCCCCCTTCCAATTTTTATTTGGTAAAACAAAAAATTGAGTGGATCAGAACAATATTTGAGAACACTTTTTTTTTAAATCCCCCCTTCCCCTGTACTTGGCAAGGATTTACAGATAATTTGGTTGCAAATTCAGAAATCAAATTCTGCTTTATTCAGGGAAAATAACAGCACTCAGGTAATTCTACTAGGTGTTATTCAGGTTGTATGTGTGTATGTGTGTGTGTTTGCCTACTTGCTATCGTATATTATTCAAAGTCAATAATACAAAAAAGTGTGCTCAAATTTTCAAGAGGCGTGGGAATGCCGTGCCTACTTTCTAGCAATATGGTAGGGAAAAAATCCTGCTGGCCTACCAGTGCTTTATAATTTTCTTCACTATAAAATTCCACTATTAAGATGCACTTTGTTATGATGGACAAGTTTCCTGGAGGAAAACCTTTGTACCTTTAACATGCTTAAGGCCATATGCTGAAAATAAGGTATACCAAGAGGTTCATCGTACGGGCCTTGTACAGTTTTGTTGTTTTCTGATTTATCCCAAGATCCGCCTAATGGGAATGCAGCTGGCAGCTTCCGCTCTGCACCCCCAGCCTTGCTGCCTCTGCTCAGCCTCCAGCCCACAGTCTGGCCTCCAAAGGCCGAAGGGCTTTCGGTTTAGTTTCCCTTTTCTCAATGCAGCAGCATTTCGTAGTTTTCAAGTTCCAGTGTCCCAGGCATTAGGAGGACTTTGTAAACAGATGCCTCGAACCTAATCAGAGCAGGCAGGCTGTGTGTGAGTGAAGATGGACATTTTCACTTGGGTTTTGAACATGCAACTTGCACACCCAGGAATAACCATGTTTTTAAAGCTGGTCCAGTAAACTTGAGATTGCAAGTTTGTGGCTGCTCGGGGTGAGACCCACTTGAGCCCTCACAATGTGCCCCTTTGAGGAGCTGCTAAGTGCTTTGGGTACTGGGTGTAAGGACAAACCAGGCTTATGGGTTTTTTTCCCTCTCCGCCTTTGTCTCAAAGTCATTTGCAGGTTCGGGATTCCATTTTAATACTCCTTTTTCAAAATGACTGTACTCCTGCTTTACGGAGCGTCCATTTTCACTTTCCATTATTTATGCACAAAACTTACTGGCGTCGATTTACCTTGAGCAAAACTATTTTTGTTTTCTGTGTCATTTTATTTTTCCCTGTGGAGGGAGGTGAGGAAGGAGAGAGGGAAAAGAAGTCATACAGCAAAAGATAATTAGGAGTTTACAGGATCTCAGGCTGGGAGAGAAGGTGGGGGTTAGCAGCCACAGAAAGCCTTCTTTCCTTCCAGACGGAATGAAGCATTTTTTTCAAAAACTTTTGCTTGGGTACATTCGGTGTTATGCCAAACTTAGAACACATCTACCAGCAGTAGAAATGAAACTCTGGCTGTAGGACAAGGATATTTGAGGACAAAAGTGTACGGGCAGGACACTTCTTTAGCACCCCTGTGCCCTCCCCCCCAAAAAATGATACGTGGACAGCGCATTACCCTAGCTTCTGTCCTCTTGCTGTTGTTTTTTAATCGTAAAACACTGACTTAAGTCTGCTCACGGCAGCTGACACAGATCAGTGGCGCGTCCTCTGCTCTCCCGTGGCTGGGTGCTTCCCCCACATCCACGCAATCACTTCTGATGAGAAACCTTTAGTTTTCTCATCTCTAATGTACTTGGATTCTACACACTCACTTTTCACCATGTGCTACCTGAGTCTATGTCAGAAAGAAGTGCCTTTTTGGGCGTTCAATATTATTTTTCACATAAAAGGAAACTATAAAACGACTTACAAGTTTACCATAAATGTGTTCAACAATACACGTGAATATCTGTGAATACAGTCTATGTCCATATGCTGTATATGCTGTTTGTATACTAGTAGGGAAAAAATTTTTTTCTTGAGTATGAGGAATCACAATGAATATTTTCCATTCCAAAGGAGTCACAACACAAATCAGAAAATGTGAATGGATGATGGCAGGCCAATATCCCTGGGTATAGATGCATATATCAATGCCAGAGCCAGAGTCTCAGCTTTATATAAGGAATGAGAAAAAGGCACAGTACAAACTAAATTTTAAAAAATCGAAACTACCTTTCAAAGGGGAGAAAGGATGCTGTATTTATTTTAATTGCTCAATTCTGGGATTTCTAAAAAAGAATCATCATAAATTGGGAAATTAACATTTTTCTAAAGAAATTATTGTGCCACTTGCAGTATTTAATAGCAACTTAAGATATATTAGAATTTGGAGTTTCTGTTTAAAAAATTACCGGTTTTCAGAAAAGTGAAAGGACATCAGAAAATCTGAAAAGAATTTCACTACCAAAGTGAAAAAGGAATGCCTTCTTTTCACAGTTGAAAAGCCTCAATTTATTTAGCGTATTTTTGCATCATATCAATCCTTTCCTGGGACCTGCAGTAGTCCCAATTTTAATGACCACACATTCTTTTAGAAGCAGATCTAAGCAGAATTTAGCTGTGTAACTTTAAGCTTTAAAAATGGTCACATGTTTATATTTTGGCACCAAATTTTTAAAATAATGCTGAAATGCTAATGAAAGTCAGTTGAATTTTTTTTTTCTTCCCCACACATGAAATGAGACCTTCAGTACAATTTCTTAAGCTATACAGTTCTTCGGTGGGCTAGGGGAATTGCAAGCCCTCTAGAATAAAGAATTGGTCTGAAAAATAAAGAGAGACGCTCCCTGATTTGGAACTCAGCTGGCCCATTGTTAAATTGCAAGGGACAGCCGGAGCTTTTTTTTAAAGTCAGGACTTTGCAGATCACATCTTAAATATGACTGCAACAAAACTTAAAATGACTTCAGGACAAGCACATGCTGACTGTGCGATTATTTCGGTGGGGTGGGCGGAGGGTGTTGTCATTTACAAGTGTCTGAAATTTGACCACACTGATCTTATTTATTGGAATACTTGAATTTTCAAAAAATCGAATATGATTTCACAAAACACAGGTGTGTTATTTGCTGTAATTGCTTGTAATTCCTATATGATGACAGTTTAATTTTCCTGATAATGTCTAAGCATTGTAGCTTTCAGATCCAGTTAATAAAAAATTAATAAAAAGGCAAGGCGGATTCTTCATTTATGCCTTTTCTACAAAAAGCAAAGAAATGTTTTAATTAATTGTATCACTGCAAGACCACATATTATTTAATTGCTGCAAAAGAAAAATAATAAAAAAGAAAACCAATGTTTTTGTTTGATTTGTTTCTGGCTATTTATAATAGAGCGACTTTTGGTGTAATTCCTAATTTTAAAGGAACAGGGAGTTCATTTTTTTTTAACCGAAGGAAAGTGTTAACATATGTAATCAGACAAGAAGAGACACTAACCTCAAGAACAAAATAGTCTGCATAATTTGTATGTGATGAAAGACTATTTTAAAATTTTACTTCAAAATAACTAGAGACGTGGACAGGTATTTTCTGTCTTGGGCTTGGTTTTCAATGACATGCAGCGGTAGGAATTTTTAACTATCACCAAGGCGTTGAGCTTTTGCTAATATCTCATCCATTAACCAGTTTTTTCAACCCTATTCTAAATGTGCTACAGATTCTGCTTCCCAAGTGGGCCTCTCCCAGGCGACTTTTTGTCTCGGAGGAGGCCCTGGGCGCAGACACCACCACCGCCCTCCCTCGCTCGCAGAGACAAGTCCTCCGAATCTGGAAGTCTCTCACACATGGAACACCGGAAATACATAGAAGGACTCCAAGGCTTACTGGGGAACTTCTCGCATTGGGAAAAAACTTGTGGACGCACACCTGAATCTACAGATTCGGAAAAATTAACCAGCTGTAGCCAAAAACCAAAACACTCAACCACCCAAAAACACTGCAAGAAACACAGAGTTCTTTGACGTGACAAGAAGAACTATAAATAAAACAGCACCAGGGCAGACAGGCTGAATAAGGCTTTTAACAGTCTGTTGGTGCCTCAAACTTCAATACTTAGAAGGTTAAATGTTAGCTTCATGAGAATAATTTACCGGGAGATCTATATGCACACGTGGATAATATGAACATATGTGTACGTGAGTGCTGCGCACACGTGTGTAGGTCTACGTGTGTATGCGTGTGCATATGTGGGTGTGTGTAAATAAAATTACTCCCGTGAATTGGGGCTGATTTGAGGTCCTGGTGGACAGCCCCTAGCCCAGGTAAAGGGACAGGCCCCCCATATTCTCCTGGGCCACTCCCTTTTTCATTATCCATGTGCAAACACCTAAAAGCCAGTGAAACCATAAGCTGCTGCAGATAACAAGGACCAATCTCAGATATAGAAAAACTTTCCCCGCAATAAAAAGTTGTCTTTTGTAAATGGCAAACCAGGCTGACCTCATTCATCGTCATTTGGACAAAAACAGTGAGGCCAGCGTGGGGAGCAAGGCCAGGGGACTGGGAAGGTGCTCTCTGCCCAGACGGCCCTGGACGCCAAGCAAGTGTGACGTCCCCGGAGAGAAGGCCAACTGTGGGGGCCAGGCTTTGGCCCTTACCCAGGCCTGGTCCCTCGATAAACATTTAGGGCTACCAGCTGGCCATCCCAGGAGGAGAAGGAGCTCCGAACCATCGAATCCAACCCCCCCCCCCAAGTGGGCGGCCATCTTGTTATCACGTTCAAAGGCCTTGAGGGGTCGGGGAGATTCTTTATCTTGCCCAAACCTCTCCCCAGGCTCAGCGCACCCCCTTCGTATGGCCAATGAAGGGGCTTCAGTGCAGTTCAAGGCAACAGCACGCGGAGCATTTGCCATGTACCAGGCACCGCATGAGTTATAGACATTTAAATCATAAAACAACCGTCTCCTAGTAGAAGGTTCTTCCTAGCCATAACGATAGCACCTCGCGTGTGTGTGGCAAGCACTTCGTAATTTACAGAGCATGTTCTCATGTGATTCGCACAATCTGTGAGGCAGACCGAACAAGGACCGTCAGACCCTCTTTAAAAACCAGGGAAACTGAGGCCCAGGTGAGTGGAGCAGTGCCTTTGCCCAGTATTCCACAGACCTGAGGCCCCAACCACCTTATACGTGTAGGCCACTTTGTTAATTTTGCTTTTTTTTTTTAAAGGAAAAAAACATCATCACTCACCCCTTCACATTCATACACACATAGGCTTACTCTATAGGGTCAGAACTGTTTCCAGGGACAACAGAGTCCTATTGAATCTGGATCCCAGAACTGCCTTAAACTCGCCCAGCTTCACCCTTGAGGAACAGCCGCCACTACCACCCCTCGCCCCCTCACCCTGTTGGCAGCAGACTTGGGTTTCCCGAGACTTTCAGCCTTCCCTACCAGATGCATCCTGATCACACGCTTGAAAGGAGACTGGGGTGGCTGGGCCTGGCGCTGCTGGGCCTGCCAGACTCCTCGTGCCCCTGTCAGCCCTCAGTCCAGGCCCCTGGCAACCTGCTCAGGCCCCTGCTGCGGACTGTCAGCAGAAAAGGCCAAGCAGGGACAAGGATGGCCTCACGACACCTCAACGTTTCAGCAAGGAGCCTTGCTGACGGGCTCGCCGTGGAGAGGGCCCCTGGGGCAGCTGTCTCCCATAGGGGTGGCCGGTGTCCCAGGCTGGGACAGCAGCATCCCACAGAGGCCATCGAATGCTGATCAAATCCAGTGCCTCAAAAAGGACAGAAAGGGGGACGGAAACGAGGAGAGCTAGAGGAAGAGGGAAGTGAGGTTATCTGGGAACTAGTTCTATGGAAAGCAGTAATAGCAAGTCGTGTCTCAACAGGGCACGCACCTAGACCTGCGCCTGCCCCCTCTCCCATGCGCGCTCCACCCTGGCAACAAGCGTTCCCAAAGCCAGGACCACGCTCACCTGCACCCTGCAAACACTTCACCCTACACATTCAGAAGCAAATGCAACATTTCAAAAAGGCTCGCTGCAAAGCCTAGCTGTCTTGAGCAGACCTATGAAATAACTGAAATAATTGAGAATAAAGCCAGAGGGCCCTTGCCCAGACCCACATTTAGTTGGTCAAGGGCTAGTTGACGCTCAGTTCCTCCTCAAAGGCAGTCTCCCAAGTCTCCTTTCTCTTGCTTCCTTTTTGCACCTAATTACAAGAGAAAGCACTTTTTAAAAAACGGGCAAAATGGCCTGAAAAAAATGTTACAAGGAGCTAAATTTCTTGGGATTAAAAATTATAACCCTGTCCCACATTTGAGGAAAAAACAAAGGCGCGGGTTCAAGTGCATTCATCAAACCTCCCCCTCCCTGGCCCCCATGGCCACCCCCAGCCGCCCTCGACTCCAGCCAGCCCACGGCAGGCTGAGGGCCCCCAGGCATCCTGGAGTTTCCTCACGGGGGGCTCTGGGTCCCACCCCACAGGCTTCCAAGCAGGCAAAGAGCAGCGCTTTGTGGGAACTGCTTGAGGGGACCCCGGGAGGAAGAAAAAGAAAAACAACCAAGAAATAATAAACCTCGGCCGCCCTGCGGCCCTTCCGGCAGTCTGGGACTTGGAGGCCCTGCGGAGAGGCGCCTCCGGCCCAAGGCTCCGGGGCGGGGAAGCAACATCGCGCGTGGCCTCCCCCCGCCCCGGGCGACTCGGCACCCCCGGGTCTGCGGGGGCCGCTTGGGTCCTCGCGCGGCCCCTGGGACAGGAGCTGGGACAGGACCGGGGCCGGGACCGGCCCTCAGGGCAAGGAGGCCTTGGTGCGCCTCCTCCAGGCAGCCCCCGGGCTCGCGGCTTGAGTGAGGGATGGGGACCGGGGGTCCGCAAACGAGTCCGAATCGGCACCTGCAGGCGGGGCCGGGGCGGGGCGCGGGTCCAGGAGGGCGGCCGGGCCCAAGCCCAGGCCTGGGCGCTGAGCGAGGGGCGGGCTCCGCGTGCGGGGGCGGCGGCGGGCTCCGCGGCGGGCGGTCGCCGGGATCCGGGCCGGGGCCGGGGTTCGAGTCCGACGTCCTGGTCCCCGTCGGGCGGGGGCCGGGGTCCGATCCGAGGTCCGACTCCCGGCGGCGGCGGCACGCGCCCCAATTAGCCGCGGGCCGGGCATCGGGCGGCCCCATTGAGGGCGAACAAAGGGCGCGACCCCGGGGTCAGGGAGTCGCGGGCCGGGCGGCCGCCGCTTTGTTCGCCCGCCCTGTTTACTTTGCCTAAGTAAAGCTCACAATATATGAACCAAAGCGGATTAGAGGGTCGCGCCCCGGAGGCCGCGGGGCGGGCGGCTCCGGAGCCAGCGGGACCTCCCAGCCGGCGCGCCTCGGCCGGGCGGCCTGGGCCAGACGCTTCCCGGCCCCCTCCCTCACGGGGACCCGCCGCCCTGGGCCCGCCTTCGGGGAAACTGAGGCTCGCGGCTGCTCCAAGTGCTGCGGAGGGGCTGTGTTGCGGGTCCCGTTGGTCCCGCCTGTCGCGGCTCACCTGCGCCGGGGTGTTGGCCTGAGCAGCCCACCTAGCGGTTCCTCGCAGGAGTCTCCGACCGGGATCTTTTGCTGTTTCCCAGACCCCTGCATTTTAAAGAATTCTGCCCTTTTCCCAACCTTGCTGCTCCCAGGAATTCCTTTTACCAGGACGCAAAGTGCACTTGCCTGAAGGTCAAGATATTTTGGTTGAAGACATGGACAGACTTCCATATCGCAAAATCCTGTAGTATTGTGGTTAAAAAAGAAAATTCTTGCTCCAAGCGATGCCCCCTGGGCTGTGAATCAGGTGACACACGGTGCAGAAAAATATTTAGAGATGTAAATGTTCTTGGAAGAACAAACTGGAAAAAAAATTGTATTTTTTTCTTTTTCAAGAAGGCTAACCGATGAGTATAAATAAACCATGGAGATTCCCACCAAAGCCCGCAGTTTATCATCTGGCATTACGAATCAAGGAACTGTACACTCCTGCGGCAAGGAACTTATAGAATTTTTTTAATTGTCTTGAAAAACCAAACAGTAGAAGCAGAAAATACATGCTCAAGTTCATATGGCGTATCTGACCACAGGACAGCCGTCAGCAGACTAAGCATGCCCCGAGAAGGAGGATGGCTTTTTTTCCTTCTGGCTGCTGTTGGGAACAAGAGCACCAGGTTGTGCCAGTATATATGTTTGGTTAGGGAGTCCATACAGTATTTGATTCAAAAGCTGCCAGTGTGCAAATCATTTGTAAAAGAACAAATAATATTTATTTATTATACATATTTGTTGGCCTAACGAATACTTCTGCTACATGCCATCTATCTCCAACGACTGAAGGAAAATATGCCATTTGTTTATACTTCTATTCACAAGCCTTTGAATGGGATTTTTTTCCTGATCATAAAAATATCACGTGCTTTGGGAAAGCACAGAAAAGTCAAAAGTATAAGTAATTTAAGAGTAAAATATGGATAGATAGTTAATATATAGATCATTTAAGTAGTAAATATCAGGTGTGGATATTTTAAATATAAAATGCACAGAGAAAGGAAAATTCACCTATCTGCCATTATCCATATATAATAATATTCTATTGCATCTCCTTCCCAACTATTGTGACGTGAACACAGGCTTACGATTACAAAATTTACATGCACATTTACTGTTGTTGAAATGCTGTGTCCCATACATCCTCAGGCCATGATGAACCCTTTGTTGACACTGTTCTAACGGTGACCCGATAGTCCATTATTTCGTTAAGCGATAATTTACTGCTGCATCCCTTATTATTCCACGTTTCATTTCTTGCTGCTATTTCTCTGTTGTAATTAATACTGTGCAGTGACCTTGCCTGTGAAATCTGTCTGCAACTTGGGTTACTAATAAATTGCTAATGATCTGTTGTGAGGACACTGAGACCATTGCTTTCCTCAGAAGGAGTAAAGGCAGACCCTGCAGACTCCGTTTGTCCTATCAGAAATGACCTTGGAAATTCCAGAGTTCCCTTCAGATCAAGGTTCCTGCAGAGAACAATATGGATAGCAGTGTGTTTCCCCATTCAGAGGTCCGAGGATGGGGAAGTGGAGCATTCGCCTGCCAGATGTGTGGCACTGGCCGAGGCACATGGCCGATGGTGACACAGAGTTTGGGAATTGTGCCCTTGCGCTAATATCCCAGCGTGTTTCTGCCTACCAAGCCACTTGGCACGTAACCCCCAGCCCCTCCGAGGGTTTTGGTCTGGACCGTAACTCTGAGCACCTTGGAAGCATTCTCTCAACAGCCCCGACGGAGCTCTGCACGTCTAAGAGGGATCACGTTCGATTTGGCCCCAGTGCTTTGCTTCGGGCCCCTCTGCTGAGAATTCAAACACCAGGCCCGCTTTTCTCTACTCCCCACTCCCTGCGGCCTTCCAGCACCTCCCGGCCGAGGGTGGCCTGCCGTCCATCCTCCGACCTGCCTGCCTGGCCACGCTCTCTTCATCTCCGCGGCTTGGGCCCTGGGAGAAGTGGCGTTTCGCTCCACGCCGCCTTTGCCCCCAGGCCCAGGGAAAGAGAAAAGCCCTGCGTCAACGGGCAGGCTCGGCTCTGCCATGGGCGGTGCTGGCAGTTGGTCGGGCCTGCCCCGACTTGGTTCCTGGAGGTGGGGGCAGGCAGCCGTGTGCCACGGAGCCCGCAGGGTGCTCAGGGCAGACCCAGGGCCTGCGCCGGGCCTGCCAGGAGGATGAGACACGGGAGACGCAGAGAAGGTTGGAATCCTGCCTCCGAAGACCAGAAGGGCCAAGAGGACAAGGAGGCCAAGAAAGGAAGCTTCATGGAGTTATCTGAAAATAGATGCTACAAGAATGCACGATCGCCACTTGGAAAGCCGGAAGGAAATCCACGAGAGTGTGACCAGCGCTAGCCTCAAGGTGGGGGGGGGGTGGACAAGTTTTCCTTACAGGCCTTTTTCTGTATTTTTCCAAATTTCCTACATTGGGCAGATATTGCTTTCATAGTCAGAAAAGGTTCAAATCAATGATACAATTATATTTATTGTGAGAAGTCAAATGTATATAATTAATTATAAGAATAAAAGGGATGATTATTAATATCTAATATAGTATTTAACATAAACAATAATAATCCTTTGTTGCCAGAAAAGTTATTTCATTAATCACGGTAGTTGAGGTGTCTCTAGCACTTTACTCTTTAGAAAAACACTTTCAAATAGAAAATGAAACTGAGTGGTTTTGCTATGCAAATATTGGATACTTCTGGAAGAGCACCGCAGGCTGAGCTGGGCACCTTTCTTCTCATTTTAAATCTAGGAAACTGAGGCCTGGAGACATTAGGAGCCCAGGATTTCCATGCAGGCCTTCTGTCCTCTTTCAGCCGATGGCGGCCCTTCCCGCAGGGGAGGCATTATCCCCAGGGATCGGGTGTGTTTCCCGTTATCCCCAATATTTCTTTCATTACTGGAGGTGGTGCCTGCAGCTGGGGTGGAATTGCAGTTAATGAAGGTTTTGTTGGGTTTGCTTTAAAATAACGGTGTTTGCACAGGGTCAGCTTATCAGCACGTGTGTCAGGCCGGGACAGCCTGGCTGAGGTGGGACAGGGTCTGCACCTGGCTGGGACTGTCTTTTCCACACGATGACATTAGAGCCAAATGCCACACTCCTCCTTGGGGAAAAAACATGTCTCGGATGATGACTCATGTACACACCCGTGGAAAACCTCTGGGGCTCGAGTCCAGCCCAGAAGAAGGAATTACGCCTTTGTGGGAACATGCCTTTTCCTACCTTATTTTTAATAAGTGGGCCATTTCCAGTACCCTGGTAACAACTGATGGGAACAAATCTACAAACCAAATGTATTTGATCTTAAATATCTCTCTTTAAAAGCGAGTCAAAAAGCACACCAGCATGCTGTTTTCTACTCTAAAAAGGCAATTTCTAAATTTGTATCCAAAAAAAAAAACCAAAAAAATTGTACTACAGCTTGAAAATGCAATGGCTCTCAGAATGCCAGGAAGATGCACCATTCTTTGTGCTAAAATCATCCAAACTGGTTTAAAATAAATCAGAACAAAATGATGTGAGCTGAACATATGTCTCCCATAATTTGTTTTCTGAAAGAAGAGCTGGGATGAGCGGCGGCACACGGACCGTGCTCCATCCATCCCGAGAGTCAGCTGTGCCTGGATTCCAGCGTTTGCTGATTACACATAAAGGCAACTTGTCTCACGGACTGAACAGACCTGGCCTTATTATATTCCAAAGACATCTTCAGTTTAAGACCAGGACTAAATTATAAAATAAATAACAATAAAGTGCAATCAACAGGTAAAATGAATAAGTTGGAGGCATCTATTTCCCCCAAGAAAAATGTCTGACCACTTTGAATTTTGGAGCTGTAAGTAGATGGGCACATTTTCAAAAGCCCCTCTATTTTCCTGCCCTTTTTCACACGGGTTCAGCAAAACATCCCTGCCTTCTAAAACAAAAACACATGCCCCTTTAGTTTGGTGACGACAAGCCAACGTGCATAATCCTGTACAAAGCATTTTTAAATTAAAAAGAGATTCTTCACTGCATCCTGTACCTTTCCAGGGGTCAGTGATTTAACTGTCAAATCACAACGGACCGCTAATTCCACCTCCGAGACTCTAGAATTGCAGCCTAGAAGGAGAGGCTTTCGTTTTAACCACGAAAGAGCAAGTGCTGACGGAGGCCTGCTTTCCAAGCCCTCTAGACTGGGCCAGCACATGGCTAATTTATTTATCTTATCCACCCTATCTGTGCAGAATTAAAATATTTATACCAGTCTGTTCACTTTAGAACATGCGGTATAGCCACCAGCTTCAGGACTACTCAATTGTGCACAGTTTTGACTTCTCATTGTTGCCAGAAACGCACAGTCCCTCGATCGTGAAGACTTCCAAATGCTGGTGCGATCTCGAAGTCTGGAGCCCAGCGACACACGCGGTTCCCTAACGTGAAACGGCCTCCCTGGGCTGCACAAACGCTGCTCGGCCACGGTGGCCAGGCTGTTTGAACACCCGTGAAATCCGGGGTGCCTGAGCTCGCCCCTGGCCAGGGAGGAAAGCTGACCTGGTGAGGGTGCCCAGACACGCTGGCAGGTAGGCAGCGGGCAGCCGGGGGTTAACCCGGGAGCAGGAAGGGTGCCGACAATGCAGTGGTGGGAAGCTGGTTCGGGAATGGGGACTTGCTGCCTGGCCCTGCCCAGCCCAGCGCAAAAACAGGGGCTGGGACCGAACAGCCCACCATTGTGCACCCAAAGCCCGTCCTTTGTGTGCCCCACCCCCACCCCCCCGCGTCTGGGAGTGCGGCCCCAGAGCCCTTTGCAACAATCCCTGCGTTCTGGAAAACCGCAGCCACAACCCCGTGCCTTCAGCTCTCGGGACTGGCGGTGGCCTGACCTGGCCAGCAAGGGCCGCCTGCAGGAAAGAAGCCGAAAAACCAGTCTCCCCACTTCGGGGGTGGCTGGGGGGTGGGGTCCACGGTGATCTGCTAACCCCTCGCCACCCAACGCGGTCGCCACGGCCACGTGGATGAGCCCTTGAGAGGTGGCGAGTCCTGGCTGAGATGCACAGTCTGTAAAATAACACTCGAATTTCCAAGACTTGGCAGGGGATAAAAAAAAGAGTAAAATATCTCATTCATCACTTCATATTCACGGCACATCGAAATGATGATGTTTTGATAATTGATTAAATAGGATTTCTTATTAAAGTGAATTTCACCTGTTTCTTTGTACTTTTTATGAATGTGGCTACTCGAAAATTTTAAATTACAGACGCAGCTTGCATTCGAGGCTTATGAGACGTTTCTACTGGACGGTGCTGCGCCGGGCTGGGCGGGGGCAGGAATGGGGAGAAAATGGCTGGAGAACTGACTGGTGTCTCCCTGCCCAGGGACCCCAGGCCTCGCGTCCACTGTGTCACCTGACCCAGCCTGTGCTCACCTGTCACGTGATTTGGGAGCTTGGTAAAACACATGTGCGTGCACACACACACTCCCGGCCCTGACTCCACCCCACCTGGTCTTTGGGGATCCCAGATCCACAGGGCGCCCAGCTGGCCCCCCTGCCCCGAGGCCCTCCATGGAGTCAGGCGCCTGATCTTTTGTCCCTGGGACAGGCTGGACCGACCCAGCCCACGTCAGCATGGGCCCTGGGCAGTTCTGTCTTCCTCCATAAGTTAAAAATTAGATTTTACTGCCGCATTGGTAACCATCCAGGTGAATTCATTATTACATAGGCATTCCCATCATATTCATTTTCCTCTCCTGATTTTAAAAGAAATCAAAATAACAATTTTGTGGGCCTTAGGCACTGCGCCTGTGGCTATGCAGTCCTGGGCGCCCCCTGGACACCCCCTGCCCCCCGAACACGTGCCACACCCCTCTGAACCCGATGCACTTGGGGAGGGGCCTGCTGCTGCTCTGCAGCCCAACTCCCCTCCTCACTCCAGAATTCTTTCCCTAAGTCCTGCCCCAAATGCACGGAAAACACTCGTTAGTTGAAAAACAGCAAACGCGGTCGTGAGGAACCCAGGGCCCCAAGTCAGCCAGAACGCAGGGGTCCCCAGGGCAGTGCTGGGGTCCCTGGATGGCACTGGGCACCACACTCGACACCAAGGGGTGAGCCCTCAGGCGACGTGGCACTGCGTAAGCAGGGACTGTCTCCACGCGCCGGGCCCCGGGCCCCCCGCGACCTCCTGACCTCACCCCGTGTCCCCCGGTGCTGCCGGGCCCGGCTCCTGGACAGGGAGGCCGAGTCGGCCTGGCTTTCCCGGGCATCACCCGGAAAAGGCAGCGGGCGGTGTCGCCATTCCCCTCCCATGGCGCCACCTGCAGCAGGCCTGGGCCCAAACCTGCTGGGGAAGGACCCAGAGCAGGAGATGGTTAAAATTCTGCGTCCTTTTTGCATCCGCCACCAGAGGAAGCGCTGCTTTTTTTTTTCCCCCAAGCAGGAGGGGGAGAAAAAAAGCTGAGAGCAGCAATTCGCAGGCCTTGGGATGTTTTTCTCCTTGACAGCCCTGGGCCCCGCCTGGCTCGGGCCGCGCGGCCAGCACCGCGGCCGGAGGCGTCACTGCCCTCCAGCAGGGGCCCGTCCACGCACCCCCCCGCCCCTGCAGAGCCGAGGCCGGCCGGAGGGAGGCCCGCTGGGTGGGCAGCAGCCGGGCAGCCGTGCCCCGCACCGGCCCAGCCGCCCAGGCCGCGCGGGCCACCCGGCCGCCGGGCACTGCCCTCCTTTGTGCCCGCCTTTGCCGCCGCCGGCCCTCCTCCCCACGAGGCCTGCTCCGCGCCGCCGCACGGCCCGTGCCCGCCGAGGGCCCACCCTCGCCCACCCGGGCGGCCCTCACCTTCCAGACACCCAGCTTCCTGGCCTCAGGTCCCGCTCGCACCCGGGGCGCCCGGCCACGTCCTCGGCGCCTCTGCCGCTCGCCCCACCCTGCCGCCTGCTCGCGGCGGTGAGCCTGGCACGGCGCCAGCCTGCCTGGGAGCCCGGCCCGGGCAGGGCGAACTTTCCGGCGAGGGTGGGGGGCGCGGGGGGTGCCAGGGGAGGGAGAGGGCCCCAGATGCCCGGGGGCCACCCCCCGGTCCCCGGCCTGCGCCCCCCCACCGCCTCCCGTCTCCTGAGCCCCATGAAGGCGCAGACAGCACAAGCGGTTTAGTCAAAACAGTCCTGTGCAGCAGCCGGCAAACAAACAAAAGCCCTTATTTATTTATTTAGTTCACACACCCAGATAAGGAGGCGCCTTTTGTGCACATAATTTCACACACATCAGAAAGGAGGCGAGGCCGCCGCGCTCCCCGCAGCCGGGGTGCCCCGCACAGCCGGCCTGGCCTCATGAATAATCGCCTGGGCCTGGGCATTTCCATATTTAAATTGGGCAGCAGCGTATGATTAATTAAGAAGGAAAAAGGCAAAAAGGAAGAAAAGAGGTGGGGCGGGGAGCCGGACACTCTGGGCAGCGCGACGACGTGCCAAGGTGCCCGGCCGCTTAACTCCTCCAGTGCCAGGCCCGGGCCCCGGGGGAGTGGGTGGCTGTGGCGGGCGGCGGGAGGGAACGCTGACCCAGTCCCGATTGTCCCGGTCGTGGGGGACCCACCCTCGCCCACCTTCGTCTGTCCAGGGCTGCCCCTGGAAGTCTCCCGTTTGCTCACTCATTGCAATTTACCATTTGCACAGGTCACAACATGTGCCGGGGAACAAAGATGCCCCAAAGTTCCCCATTGTGTGTGTGTGGGCGGTCAGGAATGGGAACAGCTGCCACTTCCGGCTGGGACAGACTCATCCTCTGCCAGGCACACCTTCCCCTCCCCACGTCGAGCCCCAGAGCACACCGTCTCCCTCCCCAAAAGGCTGCTCTCGGCCCTCTGCTCCTGAGCACGGGCACTGGGCAGGAAGGTCTGCTCCCTTCCGGGAAGAATCCAGGGGTCCTGGCTACGTGGAACCTGGACTTAGGGCCTGGCCATCGCCGCAGGCTCAGCCCTGACCCTGCCCGGGGCCTGGAATTCCAGAACAGGCCGACCAAGGGGCAGGCAAAGCCTGGAGCCCGTGGGCCTCCAGGGGGAGCTGGATAGGGCCAGGACACCCCGGGCTGGTCCTGCTGAGGCCTGGGGGGCAGCGGTCAGTGATTTGCTGAGGAAACAGCCAGGGGCGCCCTGGGGCCACCGGGTCTTGCCTGGCCCTGAGGGTGCGGGAAGGTGGGAGGGCGGCTCTGCAGGCCCCTGGGCTGAGGCCGTGGGAACATTATCATCACCCCGTCTGACAGAGGGGTAACAGGCACAGGGGGTTCAGCAACATTCTCAAGATTGCGCCCCAGCAGTGGGGCCAGGGTTTGAACTCCAAAGGCTATACTGCGCCCCAGGCTGGTCCTTGTCCAGGTGAAAACTCGCCTGAGGGCAAGGCCCTTGACAGAGAGGCAGGTAAGTGTTCTCACCGCCCCTCAGACCCCAGACCCAGGGCCCAGGGACTCTGCAACATGGGGTGTGCCCGTGGGAAGCCCGTGGGTGGAAGGGTGTTGGGGGGTGCAGAGGAGATGCAGGTGGAGGGTAGAGGGTATGAGTGGGTGGCACAGGTGGGGGTGGGGGTGGGGGTCCTTGCAAGTGGGTGAGACAGAAGCTCCAAGCCAAAGGTAGCTATGTGTCTTTGGGATAATTAATCCACCTCTCTGGGCCTATGCCTTCAGCTTTCCCACCAGGCAGGACCCAGGTGTTGGCAGCTGCTGAGGACCACCTTCACCTCTCCGCACACTCAGCCTCCTGCCCACAGGACCAGGCTCATACACGTGCTTTCCTGCCCATGACAGGGCTTCCCAGGTGTCCCTCTGCCGTGGACCAGCCACTGCCCCTTGGGCTCCCTCAGCTTATCTGCCGGGGGGGTGCTGGGGAGAATGAGGACAACCTCCAGAAAGTGGTTTGGATTGGTCAGCTCGCTCCCTCTGAAGCTCAGCCCCCCAGCTGGTGTCCCTCCAGGCTAAGAGGCTTCCAGCCCACGGGCAGCACTGTCCCGGGGGGCTGGGGAGGGACAGACACTGGGCCTGGCCTGTGGTCCTAGACAAGGCCTCTGTGGGCCTCGGTTTTTCCAGGCCCTCCCACGAGTGGCCTTGTGCGGGTCAGTGGTCCCAGGCTCAAGGCTGGGAGGGGGGGAGGAAGAGGAGGAAGTGAAGGAGGAGGAAGGGGCAGGGGAGGAGGAAAAGCAGCGAGCATTTCTTCCGTCCTCTGGGAAAATGTCCCGGCACCACCTGTGTCAGCAGAATCGGGACACGCCCTCCCCACGTGTCCACTCCCTAATCCCGGAACCCATAAACATGTCACCTTATAAGGGAAAAGGGACTTTGCAGATGGGGTTGAGGTTAAAGACCGTGGGATGGGGAGGCAGTGGGTCCAGGGTGATCACAATCCTTCCCAGTGGAGAAGCCTTCCCGGCTGTGCCAGAGGGAGACGCGATGCTGGACGCAGGGTCAGGGATGTGCCGCTGCTGGCATGGAGGAAGGGACCATGGGCCACGGGCTGCAGCAGCCTCCACAAGCTGGAAGAGGCCAGGTGGTCTCTCCTCGAGAGCTCCTGGAAAGGTGCGCAGCCCTGCCCACACCTGGACTGTAGTGCAGGGGGCCCATGTCAGGCTCTGTCCCCCGGCTCTCCAGGGTGATATATTTGCGTTGCCTTTAAGGCACTAAGTTTGCGATCTGTTACAGCAGCCATGGAAATGAATACACCACCTCCCTCATCCCATACCCACCGTGCACAGACACCTGCGGAGGAGGACATGGACCAGCCTGCAGCCACATTCCCCTCCCTCTCCTCTCCCCTCCTGCACCTCCTCCTCCTTGACCACCATTTACTGAGCACTGTCCGTGAGTGGGCTCCATGCTGAGCATGATCCCATTCCAGCCCTGCCCTGGAGTGGCTCAGCCTATCTTCCCACGTGTGGACCCCCAAGCCCTATCTGTAGTTTGCTGGGATAAGGGGTATCTGCTCCGTAATCGTGAACATGCCCTCCTTATGACGTGGGTGGCAGGGCATGGTCAGCACGGAGGCCCCAGGGTCCTTGGCCAGGGCACCTCCCAGGCTTGCTGTGAGGTGATCGGCAGGTGCCAGGCAGGCAGCCGTGCTCTGTACCATGGCTCCGTGTGTCTGCACATCCTGCCGGGTCAAGTCAGCTGTGCAGAGCCTTCAGCTTCTCTTTAAAAATAAAAGTAAGATGCTGGGGCTCTCACATCAGTGCTGTCACTGCACGTGGGGCTGGGGGCTGGGGCGGCTGCACAAGGGGGACCTTCAGAGCTGATCCCAACAGGCTTCTGGAACCAAAAACTCTCCCCTGTCAACCCAGCATCAAAGCATTATTCCACTCCCTCAGGTTAGAATTAGAAATCTGTACAAAAATTTTCCTCACAGCATTGCTTATAAAAGGGAAACTTGGAAAAAACTGCAAATAATCTCAGTGGGATTGATTAAGGAAATCTATCCAATGGAATATTAAATAGTCATTAAAATCAACTTGTAGAATAATATTTTGTGACTCAGGGAAAGAGTTGAT
>JAQZBX010011153.1:12473-22585 GCA_029593785.1 Cabassous unicinctus | reverse complement strand
TTCTGAAATCAAGCTTTTTAGGGCCTCTTACCAGGTGTGCTTTCCCCAGTAAAATCAGATGCCTGCAGACCTGTCCCATGCCTGGCACCAGCCATGAAGGCTCGGGGAGTCCTGGGAGCCTTCATCCTCCCGCTGCTACAGCAACACCACAGGTAGGTGGTGAGCTCCCCACCTCTGGAGGCATTCAACAAAGACTGCATGGCCACTGTGCATGAAACACCTGCTCTGGAGTGGAGGCTGGCCTGGAGAATCCCAGGGCACAGCACAGGGCCACACACGGGAAAGACGTGGTGACATTTTCTTTTGGGATAAGAAACCAAACAAACGAAAAAAATGTTGGCAAGAGGCAAGCAATTGAGAGGTCACATGAGATTAGATAGGGAAATTCTAGACCTGCTCTAGAGAGAAGCCAGGTGCCATGGTGCACCTTGAAGACAGAAGAAGCACAGTAGCTAACATTTTTTGAGTCGTTACACTGAGTTTACTTGGATTATCACAATTCTCCCAGTAACACTGCTGGGTTAGACTATCGTTAACCCCACGTAGCAGTTTGGCAGTTTGATGTAATTAAGAATTTCAAAAATAGATATAGGATCATGCTTGTAAACTGGTCTGCTAATCTGGGCATGATAAAGTTATGATTAGGGAGTTAACTGGGCCACGTCACTAAGGCGTTGAGCCCCACCCCTTGGTGGGGCGGGAATCAAATCTAAAAGGCTAGGCAAAGAACAGTGTTGGATCAGTTTTGATGTTGGAGTTCTGGTGAGGAAGTAGAGAAGGCCCTGGGATAGAGACGAGCCATTTGCCTGATAGTCTACAGCTGACCTTGTGGAGGAAACAGAGAAGCTGAGCCCGGAGAGAAACGCAGCCCCGGGAAGAGAGGAACCCAAGAAGCCTGAACCCTGGCAAACGTTGGCAGCTGTCTTGCTCCAACACGTGGCAATGGACTTTGGTGAGGGAAGAAACTTATGCTTTATGGCCTGGTAACTGTGGACTTCTACCCCAAATAAATACCCTTTATAAAGACCAACCGATTTCTGGTATTTTGCATCAACACCCCTTTGGTTGACTAATACACCCCATTTTACGATAGAGGAAATTGAGGCTCAGAGAGCCAGATCACTCACCCCACCACACAGCTAGAAGGAGGTAGTGTTGGGATTTGAACACAGGCCCCGCTCACTTTCCAGTGCACAGGCCTGCAGGACTGGCAGCAGCTCTACACCTTGTCCATTAAGAAAGTTCAAGCTCATGTCCACTTCCTGTGTCCTGCCTTGCCTTCATTACACGCCGACCACTACAGCAGGCACAGCCTGAGTGGGCAGCAGCTCCCAATGGGATGGGGGGAGGTCACAAAAGGAGGGAGGAGCAGGTCAGGTCCCTCATTTTAGGGGCATTTTAACTTCAAACTGGCTCACATAAGCAAACCTGGATTTAAAGAGGTAAGCAGGCTTGGGATGTGTGGGAACTCACTTCCGTGGAAGCTGACAATACCCCGTGATGCTGGGCGAATGAAGAACGAGCCCTCCTCTCTCCCAGCTGCCTGACGCTCAGGACAGGCCCAGGCTCACTGGGAAGCCTGCCTCGGTTTATAACACTAACAGTTCATGTGGACACAGGGGTGCACACTGGGGGTGCTGAGGGCAGAGTGCAACCCATAGATGTGTTTCCTCTGCCCTGCAGTATTTTCAGATTTCAGACATTCCCCGTACGAATCTGGACTTCCTTGTCCCGACCAGCAGTGGCTGGAGCGAGGTGGGCTGTGGGCCCCCACGGCTGGCCTGGGGTCCCCGTTCCCCACAGGCCCCTCCAGCTCCCCAGTGCGCCCCATCTGGCCCGCCTGACCCCTGCGGCCTGCCCATCTGAGAACACTGCTGGCGCGTCCAGGGCCCAGAGGGGTGGGTGACCCACTCGGAGCTGCCTTCTCCCTCTCTCGCTGAAGTGGTCTCTGGGGTCCAGGCACCCTGGGGCTGGAGGTGAAGGTCAGCTAAGGCTTCTGGGAGGGTGGGGACCTGGCCGCTGCTGGGGCAAGGCTAACCCAGGGAGTCCCTGCTTGGTTGGAAGGTTCCAGGGCAGAGCTCTGGGAGTTTCCAGGGTTTGTGGGTGCCCCCAGAAATCAGGCAAAGGGAGGAAGGTGGGTGCAGAGAAGCTGGCTGGAGGGTGGGTGGAACACGGGCCTGTTGGGGGGGGCATCAGTGTCCCCAGCCCTGCTCCCAGGGACAAGGACCCCAGGCCCGGGCTCCAGCTCACAGCTCCTGCCCACAGCCACCATGCTGGGACCCTTGCACCCACCACTCCTGCTTGGCGCTGCGGTCGCCTTGGCACAGCTGCCCCAGGCAGGGCGGAGGGGGCTGTGGTGGCTGGGGATCCTGCTCAAGAGGGTGACCCAGGAAGCCACTCCAGGCAGTGGGGGAGGGGAGACACGTCAGGAGCCATGTCCACCCCCAGCCCCCAGGACCACTCAGGCTGCAGCAGAAGAGGGGGCGGCAGTTCTGTCGGGGGGCCCTGGTCCCCGCAGGCCTGGACAGGCCCGGGCCTCGGAGGGGTACACCTGAGGGCCCCAGGGGCACGGCTGCCCCTCCTTCTCCCCTCCAGCGTTGGGAGGCGAGTGCAAGGAAGGAAAAGAGCAGAGCAGAGCGATTCTTTCCCCTTTAAGAGCCCTGGCGGCGGCACCCGGGGCCCAGCAGCCCGGGGGAAGGACGATTCCGCCCCCGGCTCTTTGTTGGTGCGGAGACCCGGCTCTGATGGCCGCCCCGGGGCGCCTCCTCCCGGCGCGGCACCCGGACCCCAGCCCGACCCGCCGCGGCGCGCGCAGCCTCTTACCGCGTCGTCCCGGGGGGTCCCGCCGGCGGGGGTCAAGTTCGCGTGCCAGCCCCGGTGGGCGCACGGTCAGAGGGCGCGGCTCGCGGGGCCGCGGGGGGCGGCGGGGCACTCGGGCTCCCGCCAGGCCCCGACCTCCGGGGGCGCCGCTGTCACCCGGGCCGCTGCCCCAACTCTGGAAGTTTCCGGGCTTTGCGGTCGCCGGGCTGGGTTTCAGCGGGGACGTCTGAGCTGGCAACAAAGAGGGAAAGGAGGGAAAACAGGCTGGGAGAGGGGAGGACGGGAGGAGTGGGGCCTGCGACTCGCAGATCCCCAGGACCTGCCCTTTTTGTAAGGGATGAACCAGCCGCCGGCCCCACCGGGATGGGGCCGCTTCCCCACTGTCTGGTCCCATCACTGAGGGAGTTTTACAACCCATGCCAGAGCCTTTGGGGCCGTTGTTTGTTTGTTTTTGTTTGGGGAGGGACGAGGACAAGATGCTTCCTGAAAGGTCCTGACACTCAGACCAGGTCCCTTGACGCAGCAGGAAGCCGGGGCTCTGAGGGGCTCTCTCGTCTCTTCTCCCCTCAGTTTGCAGACTTGGGTCAGCCAACGCAGGCGGCTGCCTGGTTCCCATCCCCTGAGTGGAGGCACAGCAAGGACCCCCGGTGACCACACTGGGTCTTGTGCCCAGCCCCTGCTGCTCCCACCCACAGGCTCCAGGGGACCAGGTGGCATCTCCCTCTCCAGGACGCCATCACCCCGTGGATGAGGCTGGGGAGACCCTCCAGCCCTGACCCCGCAGCCCTGGCCTCCCCGTCATGTCCTGGCCACTGGCCACCATTTTCTGTCCTCTTCTCTGTCTGGCTTGAAACCCTGCCAGCACAGAGTTCTGGGGACACGTCCGGGGTCGGGGAGGCAGCTGAGTGGTCCCAGGCCTGGGAATTGGCACAGTGGCCTGAGCCCAGACCCTTGAGGCTACACAGAAGACCCTGCTGGCGCTGGGATGGACTGAGGACACAGGGATGCCGAGTTCATCTGTTTGTCCATCCATCCTTCCCAGAGAGACGTGTTTAAGGAGAAACCCCTCAGTTCCAAGCCTCCTGCTCCAGACCACTATTTCAATCCAGGGAGAGTAAGCTGGTTTGTTTGTTTGTTTGTTTAAAGAAAAATGAACAAAGGGGCTGTGGCAGCCAGGGGTGTACTAGGGTGGGAGAAATGCTTTATCCCTGTTGTCTCCTGTCCCATGAAAATGTTTGGTGCCTAAAAGACCTGGCAAACCACCCAAATAACTTCTCGAATGTGGCCCTTTCTGGAGAAGTCCTGGACTTCCATACTAGGTGGTGAAAGAGGCCATGGCCACAGGGATTTCTGATGGCCTAGAAACTTCCGGAACTTGACAGAGGCAGTGGCGGTGGGCCGTGCCAGTGCTGGCCTGGCAGTATGTCTGCAGAGCTTCACGGACTCCTCAGCTCTCGTGCATAGGCTGACAGTCCCTTCTCAGTGGTCACGGTGGGCCTCATTTGGGAGAAAAGTTCTCCTGCCAATGGAGTCCAAGGTCCTTTTCCCAGAGCCGGGCAGAAGGTTTCTCACTGGGTTTTCCAAGTAACACACATCGGTGTCGGCTTTGCTTTTCTTTTTTCTCCCACGGTGGTCGCGTAGAATGCGTGTTCCATGGCAAAGCAATTGAAGTCCCATCAAGATACAGTGCCAGGGCATTTGACGTTTCAAGAGAAAGCACTGTATTCCTTGTTCTAAAGGAAAGTTCCTTGGGCAGAAAAGCCCCCTGCGCTGCACCCTGGCCAGCCTCGCCTCTTTCCTTACCTGCAGCTGCTTTGCATTTTCAGGACTGAGAGGCATTGGGAGATGCATGTCTTCCTGAAGTTTCAGCCTGGTTGTTTTCTGAAGCCTGGCCACCAGGGCTCAGTTTGTCCATAGCTCCATCATAAACCTTCAGCACCTCCGTCAAGACCAGCTTCACCAGCATGAGACCCAGGTCACCCAAGGGCCCTGGGCTTGGGTTAACGCTTGGCTACTGGCATCTTGAAACTCTAAATTCTCATTTTTGAGCAAAGGGCTCTGCTTTTTCATTTTGCGCTGGGTAAGCTGTGTAGCTGACCCTGACCTTGGCTATGGGTTGACAGGGTCATGAGGTTAATTAAAAAAAAAAAAAAAAAAAACTACAATTTTTATATTTCTTCTACTAAGTTCTGTTTACAGAAATAATTCCAAATTCTTTGGAAACAAGATAAAAAATATTTTAATTGAAGATAATTGTTCAGGAAAAATGTTCACCTTTAAGAGGCAGGAAGTTGTTAAGAAAATAGCGCAGTCCTGACTTTCGGGCTTGTCCACAATTAGGTCTGGCTCAGCCACACGTGCAGTCTCGGGGTCTCGGGTTCCTGGTGTCCCGGGGGTGACAGTTCCCTGCAGGGTGTCTGAGGAGCCAGGACAAAGGGTTTACTACAGTCCCTTTGATTGTCGTGGCTCTCATTTGGCTTGAAGGCTCAGAGGCAGAGTCAGTACTTTTTAACGTAAGTGTATTTTCTCTCTTCCCATTATGAAAGTAATACAGGTTGTTATAGAAAGTTTGGAGAATATAGAGAAAAAGAAAAGAGCAAAACCTTCCCTCATGTGCCCTCTGCTCAAAAGCTTTCACCCAGCCACCCTCGGGTATAAGACTTTAGTTACACACATAGACACACACACGTTATTTTTTAAGCATTTTTTTCTTTTACCTCATCTCCTCCTTTCTGAGTTGAAACCCTGGCGAGGCCTCGCAGGGAAGTCCGCACAGGGCTAAGGCCCCCCCACGCTGTGGGATAATTCTGAGCTGAACACACTTCAAGCAGCCTTTGCTCACAGTTGTAAACACGTCTGCATGGCTGCCAGCCATCGACAGTCACCAAAGCTCTGGCTGATCAAATCCCTGCCTCACACAGCATCCTCAGCCTGCTCCTGCCCATCTTTCCAGTTTGTGAAGTGGTCAAATAAAATTTTTTTTCTCCCCAGCTTCAAGGCTCTTATGTTGTAATCTGCGCGGCCAGGGAGGGGGAAAGAAGGCAAAGTAGGCCGGTCTCCTGCACCTTCATGAGGCCGGCTGGCAGGAGGGAAGGGCCCTGGGGGCTGGTGGGACACTGCAGAACGCTGCTCTGGGGACGCTGAGAACCCAGGACAGACAGACAAACTGACCAACCCCTGGCCCCCAACCCCACGCTGTGTTAATCAGCTATTAGGCACCAGCAGCTCCGGGGAACTGAAGTTTGGAGACAGTAAGAATCCAGGAGAGGATTCAAGCCTGAGCTCCACTGGCTGCTGGCCTGGCGATTCCGGGCAAGTCAATTTACCGCTCCAAGCCTCAGTTTCCCCAAACGTGGAGGGTGTGATGGTGGTAAGCAATGACCCCAACCTCTCGGGGCCATGGTGGGCAGATGAGCCAGTGTCCGTTCCTGGCACAGGGTCTGGCCATCACCTGCTCCCACCAGTCCCTGCTCCTCTCCCTGAGGAGGGCCCCCTCTGGCAGGGTAAGGAGCAAGGGGCAGAGAGAACCAGAGAGAACCAGAAGCACCCCATCCCTACCCAGAGCAGCACAGGAGCTGGCATGTTCAGAGAGGAGCACGGGGCACAGGGCCGCAGGGACCCAGCAGGCAGGTGGCGGGTCTGGCTTCCAGGCCTCCCAAGCTGGCCCGGGGAGGGCTCCTCCCGGTGGCCACGGCCCACGAGCACCAGGCGCGCAGCAGGGCCCAGTGGGCACGGTGGCTTCAGGGACATCCCAGCCCAGACGCCGGGCCCGCTGGTGAGGGGAGGAAACCTACCCTTGTGTCCCATCTTCTGACACTGCCTGGCAGGGCCACATTCCTTTTCTCTGTAGCCGGGTGTCCTCGCCGTGCTGTCCCGGAGCCCAGCCCCACTTCCTCGCCTGCCCCAGCCAAAAAGAAAACAGACAGGTATGTGTGTTTTTATTTAAGTTGTTTATAAAAGTGAAAGTGTTCATTACAGAAAATTTTAAAATACAGAAGAGCACGAAAAGAAAAAATTATCCATAAGATAATTACTGAGTATGTTTTGTTCAAAGTCCTTCTGGTATATTTTCAAAATCATATATATATATATATATGATCATACTATTGGTTATTTCAGAATCTTTTTGTTTAATATGCTGTATTTTATGTCATTAAATATTATTCTGTACAGGATTTGAAAAATAAAATGCAAATGCCAATTAATTTTCTCATCAACTTTATTGAGGTATAACTTACATGCAGGAAGATTCCTCTCCCTTGTACTGTTCGCTGACCTTTGACAAATGTATGCATCCCCTGCTATAATCGAGAGAGGACGCATCCCTCACCACAAACTTTTCCTTGGCTCCCCCTGCAGCCACAGATCTGAGTTCTACCACTGTGATGAGTTTCCTCTTTATTAGAATTTAATATAAATGGAAGCATGACTGTTAACTCCTGCTCAGCACCATTGCTTTGAGACTCTTGCTGTGGAGTGTATCGCTAGAGCACTCCTTTCCCTGGCTTTCTGTTATTCCACTGGATGCCTATTGTGTTAGTCAGGGTTCTCCCGGGAAACAGAATCAACAGGAGATATGTGTCAATAATATGAGATTTTATAAGAGTCTCTCACGTGACCGTGGGGATGCACAAGTCCAGGTTCCGCAGGCAGGCTGCAAACCAGGGGCTCCGATGAAAGTCCAGTGAAAGGTCCTTGATGAGTTTCTGGGAGAAGCTGGCTGTCCAAAGACGAGCTGGGAAATTCTCTCTGAATGTTGAAATCACTTCCCCTTTTAAGGCATTCAACTGATTGGATAAAAGCGTCACCCATTGATGACGTAATCTCCCTGATTGATGCAGATGTAATCAGCCATCCACGCAGTAAACTCACTGGTGATTGAAGTCCATGAATGCTCCTGTATTACAATTAGCCCAGTGCCTGCTGGACCAAACACCTGGACACAGTTACCTGGCCGAGTTGACACATTAGCCTAACCACCACACCCATCATGATTTGTTTGTCCATTTGCCTGTTGATGGACAAATGAGTTGTTTCTGATTTTTTGGCTTTTGTGAATGAAACTTTGTGAATGTGTTTTTTTTTTTTAACTTTTAATGAGACTCTCCAATGGCACCTGTTGGAGAACAGCCACTCAGGTGGGCATGGCCTGAGAGCTGCGGAGTAGCCCACCCTATGGACAGCTTGTAATTTTTGCCACTGTTGTTGGACATTCAGTCACTTAGTTGTGTGTTTTTTTTTTTTTTTTTTTTTTTTTTTTTTTTTTTTTTTTAGTATTCTGTTTTTTTTTTACATATTTATTTTTTATTTGAGAAGTTGTGAATTTACAAAACAATGATGCATACCATACAGGATTCCCAGGCATCGCCCCACCACCACCTTACATTGTTGTGACACATTTGTTACAAATGAACATCATCAAAATATTACTGCTTATAGTCCATATCTTATATTTGGTATATTATTCCCACAAACCATCCTGTTATTAACACCACGTATTAGTATTGTCTATTTGTTATAGATCATGAGAGAATGTTCTTATTTGTGCTGTTAACCACAGTCCATCACTCACCACGGGGTTCACTGTGTTATACGGTCCCCTGCCTTGTACAGTTCATTCAGAGTGTACACTCAGTGGCTCTCAGCTTCATCACAGAGCTGTGCGATCATCAGTTCAGTTCATGCCAGAATGTTGTCATTACTCCAAAAGGAAAAACCCCATTCTCCCTTATACGCTCCCCCATCACTGGCCCTTAGCATTGACAGGCGGCCTTCTCGGCCACTGCCGAGTGGTCACTTGGCCTTTGCTATCGTATCTGATCCTGCTAGGAGTATCTTCATCCTGCTGCTGCCACGTGTGGCCATGACGGTTCCCTCAGGATGCATTCCCAGAAGCGGAAACATTGGGTCAAAGGGGGTCCATATTTTTAAGGCCCTTGACATACAAGGTCAGAATTTTAGGCATGTTCACATTTGTTTTGTTTTTCTTTTTCCCATTTGTTTTCCATGTCCAGGATGGGCACCATGATCCCCATTTTTCAAAAGGGGAAACCAAGGACTCTAGAGATGAAGTGATGAGCCTGAGGCCACCCAGCTAACGAGGGCGAGGGGCAAACCCGGCCTCTCAGCCCTGCACACTTCCAGGACAATCCACTGCCTACGTCTCGCGTGTTGGCCTCTGTCAGAAACACTCAGATTTTCCCACAGAGATTTCCATGGGAATCGAATTTGGGCCGAGAGATGAACGGCAGCCCTGCATTAATTAGTCCAGCTTTGGTTTCCTTCATCCACCGAGCTTGGGTGTGTGAAAACCCCGTGCTTCCGTATACACACTGACGCTTTCACTCCCACCAGCACCGAGTGGCCGGCAATCCCCATGATACAGCCCCGACTCTCCTCCTGCAGCCACTAAGTTCTCCCAACATTAGTCACAGCATAATCCGTTCCCAAGACAGCGTTTTCCAAAGAGGTGTCAGAGCTGGCCTGGGGTGGCTGAGGCCTGGCACCAGTCAAGTGCCCTGCGGAGGATGGGGCGGGAGAGGTGGCCCTTGGAGGGCAGGAATCCTAGGTCTTTACAGGGGGCTCCCGGGCCACCCTGGGAGTGTGGAAAGAGCTCAGTGCAGCAGCTGAGACAAGGTTCCATTTCTTACACTTAATAAGAGGCTCCGAGTATGTCTGACAGGCCTAATCCCTTTATTTTATGGCATCCTCAACCACTAACTATTGCTATCCTCATTTTACAGAAGAGAGACCTGGGGCTCAGAGAGGTTAAGAAATGGATCCGAGGCCACACAGCAGTGGGCACTGAGACCTCCTGTGCCTGGTCTTTGCAGACATCAGGCTCTGGCTGCTCTTCTGAGTTAGAGCTCTCTGCCCACGTGTGGCTAGAGGGCCCCAAGGAACATGTGGTCTCTTCTGGAGCCAGCTCAGGTAGAACCCAAGAAAATTGTCGTGCTTGGAGGGTGCAAACAGCCCAGACCCCCACCCAGATCCTGCTCAGGCCAGGCGCTGCTGAGTGGGCTCACTCACACCCTGTCCCTTACCCCACTTGAGGTGGACATGGTCCACGAGCTGGGGCAAAGATCAATCGCCTCCTCTCGGGCCCTGGGTCCGAGGGCCTCCGTTCTTGAAAGCAGCAGGCCGAAGGCCTCTGTCCACAGAAGAAACCAGGAAAGGAAAAGCCTGTTCTCTCAGAAAACATGTGTTTTCTGTTTACAGAGGGGCCTGTCCAGTTCCCATGCTATGTTCTTTAATATGGAGCCAAAAAAAAAAAAAAAAAAAAAAAAAAAAAA
>JAQZBX010011153.1:0-12373 GCA_029593785.1 Cabassous unicinctus | reverse complement strand
GAAAACCCAAACTGTCCCCTTGGTGACACCCCGGAGAGGGGTGGGAGATGGGAAAGGCAGCCTTGGTGTCGCTCTGGGTAGGTGAGGGGTGAGGTGGACTCTGTGTGTGTGTGAATATTCTGGGTGTGGTCACTCACGCATGTTTCCTGGCCTCATGCCACTGGCACAGCAGACTCGACCCATCAGATAGGCCACCTGGGAACCACCGGCTTTTTCATGCCCTCCCCTCAGATGCAGGGCGGAGGCCATCTTTTCCCAGACACCAGAGCAAAGCAAGCAGGGTGCCCTAGAGGGACTCACTGGCCCATCCTCCTCAACTTGGCTAGCACCTCCAGGCCCTGGGGCAGAGCTCACAGGTGTTGGGCACCGTCAGAGTGGGGAGAAGGTTCAGCTCTGGGGAGGAATGTCCTCCTCCTGGGGGCGAGGCAGTAACCGGCTTGGCGCCCTGAAAGAAAACGATGATCACAGGACACCAGGTTAGCAAGACTGGTGAATCCCGGATCTGGGTCCCAACCCAGGCTCTGCCACTTACTCCCACGGGGCCCTGGGCAAGCTGGGCCTCCTTATCTGTGAAAGGAGGCTGACTGGAGATAAGAGCCCTTCCAGGCCTGCTGGCAGTAAGGAGCTGCCCGGCACGTGGTGCTCAATAAACGGCAGCTGCTCTCGCTCCTGGGCCTTGGGGCTTCACTGGAGCGGCAGCCTAACCAGCAACAGCTCCCACCAGCAGAAAGAGAGCCTGCGATTCCTCCGGCGGAGCCCGGCTAGGACGCGAGGAAGCCCCAGAGCCGGGCCGCTGTAAAGGGGGGCCTCCGCTCTGCAGGGCGGTGCGTGGGATCTGCGGGAAGCACGGGGCTCCGGGAAGGGCCGGCCCTGCATCCCGGCTGTGCGCGCCCTCCACCTCCTCGCCTTGACTGAGGGGGCGCGCAGGGCCCCGCAGCGCGCGTCCCCAGGCCGCCCCCCGGGCCCGCCCCTCTCCCCTGGCGGGGCGCGCCGGCCTCCGGGCTCTCCGGCTACCACTCCGGGTCTCCATGAGAGGGCGGGGACAGCATGAAAAGGGGAGGAGGACGTGCGCGAGGGCCGCCCCCGGGGAAGCCGCGCCCTTCCCCGACCTGGGCCCGGGGGCCCTTGGCCTTGGCCTTGGCCGGCCCCGCCCGCTGCTCCTTCCGTCCCGCTCCGGAAGCCTGGCCGAGCGACGCGACGTGTGGGCGGGGCCGGGGCGGGGCCTTACGCGCCCGGGGCGGAGTCTCTGCCTGGCCGTCTCCGGAAGCCTGGAGGAGGGCGCGGCGGAAGATGCGGACGCAGCGACGCCGCCGAGCGGTGGGGCCGGGGCGGGGCTGTGGGCGTGGTCTCTGTGCGGCCAGGGGCGGGGCCTCCGCGCGTCCGACTCCGACAGCGCGGACGCAGCATCGCAGCCAGGTGGGCGGGGAGGGGGCGGGGCCCTATGTGGCCAGAGGTGGGGCCTCTACGCGGCGGGCTCAGAAAACTCAGGCGAGGGCACGGCGGGCGGCGGCGCCGAGGGGCGGCGCCTCGAGGGCGGGGGCGGGGCCGGGGCGGGGCCTCTGGGAGGCTGGGGTCGGCGGTCAAGGGCGGCGTCCACGCCCCGCCCTCCTGGTCTCCGAGCCCGGGCGTGGCCTGAGCAGAGGCGCTGCGCAGCCACCCGGGTTTCGGAGGTTTTACTTTTATTTAAAAAAGCCGAACAGCTTTTTTAGTCGCTTGCCCTCCTTTCTAACCACACAACAAAACATCCTGGAGGTGGAGAATTGGGAAAGGCTTTAGAAGGAAAATGAGAAACCTTCCCGAGTCTCAGTCGCGCAAACCGCAAACCGCGGTGGCGAGCAGCGCAGCGGGGGCGGCGCGGGGCGCCAGTCTTCCCTTTTCTATAAACGTGTAGATTTTTACAGAATTGGGCTAACACTGCATACAGTTGTGGAGGCCTTAAAAATAACTGTTGTTGTTTTTTTTCTGGCTGCAAAGCTATACATGTTCATTGCAGAAAATTTGGAACCTTGAAAAAACACAAGAAAATAAAAATAACCTGAGATTCCACCGCACGAGATGGCCAGTGTTAACATTTTAGCATTCTTCGTTCCTTTTTATATATGTATGTTTGAAGCAAAAATGTGGTCCTGCTTTAAATACTGCTTTGCAGGGCTCTAGAACTTGAGTGTTTTCCGCAACGTTCTTTGAAATGGCTGCACACAGCACTCTGATGGGTGGTGCCCTATTTTATTTAACCCATATGCTGCTATTGGACATTTGTTTTGTTTCCAATTTCCCTCTCTTCCTGGCTTCCTTCATTCCTGTATGGGAAATCTTTGCGTGTGTGCATGAAAATTCCTTGTGATAAATCCGGAGATGTGGAACTGCTGAGTCAAAGAATATCATCACTCATGCTTTTTATAATTCCTTCTTTCTTCACATGATGTTTTCCAAGTTAAAAAAAATCCTAAATGAATGTGTTAAAAAGTGAAGTGACCCCAAAATGCTGAACACACAATAAAAAGATCTCTCCTAGGTTCTGACCCCAGGAACGCCTGGGTGGGACAAGGCTGGCCCATGCAGCAAGCGTTTTGCAGGTGACCCTGCCCAGGTGTTTGGAGATGGCCCTTCTGGGGAGGGGAGTGGGCCGAGCCACACCTTGCATCTCCAGCGTTTTCTGTAATCATTTCCAGGCTGGGAGAGAGAAGCCTGCTCTGGCTGCTTTGGGGAAGCAGTGAGTCACTGTGGATCTTTTTTTTTTCTTCTTCTAAGATTTATTTATTTACTTTATCCATTTTAAACCCCCCCTTCCCCATTTGCTGATTTTTTTGTGTCCATTCGCTGGATTTATTTATTTACTTTATCCATTTTAAACCCCCCCTTCCCCATTTGCTGATTTTTTTGTGTCCATTCGCTGGGCTATTCTCTTGTGTCTGTTTCCCGCCATCTCTTCTCATCCTTCTCCTCCAGTCTTCACCAAGATTCGATCCTGGAGACCTCCAATGTAGGTGAGAGGTGTTCTGCCACCTGTACCACCTCGGTTCCTGGTTTTCAAAGCATCTCGTCTTGACTCTCCCCTGCGTCTCTCTCCTTTTACGTCATCATCTTGCTCCTGGCTCCCGGGGCCTGGCGGCTCACCGGCACACAGAGCCTGGCAGCCCATGCCCCTTCTGTATATATGTTTTTATTTTACCGGGAGGTCCCGGGGATCGAACCCAGGTCCCTCCATACGGCAGACGGACGCCCAACCATTTGAGCCACATCCGCCCCCTCACTGTGGATCTTTATCTGAACTTGGCTTTTCTTACTGGGCCATGAGCACACACACCCCTGTCTTCTTCTGAATTGCAAACATAATACATGATCATTGTAGAAAATTGTGCAAACACAGAAAAACACCCGCGAGAAAATAAACATAGACTCTCAGCTCAGGGAAACCACAGTGGACATTGGGGTAGACATTTGTCCAGGCTTTCTTCTCTGCACGTGACACACACATCAGGTTTAAAATCTGCACTTTCACTAATATGCAATGAACTCATCCCCTCCTCCTTAAACATGCTTCTCTAGTAACTTTTTCTAACGGTTGCCGACTCCCATATTCGGCTTCCTTGGCTAAGTCTTCATTGTCGGCCATCCAGGTGATTTGTTAGTGTGCCCCTGCAAACATCCTCATGCATGGATCTCCGTGGTCACCTCTGATAAGCCCCTCAAGGTGAGCTTCTAGAAGGAGTGTGGCTTTTTAAGGCTCTTGAACATGTTACTGGTCGGCTCTCCAGGAAGGGTGAACCGGCTGTGAGGGCGCACAAGTGCGTTTTCACACAGCCGTTGTCTTAGTTCTACCTGAAAGGGGACTTGCCATGGGAGGAAGGCCATGCCTCTGGGGACAGGCCCTGGCTCAGGGGCTTTGGCCCACCCTGGACCCCTGTCTTCTCGCCTTTGCTGAGCAATCCCCTTGGGCAGGAGGCTCTGGTCGCTGACCTCTGGCAGGCAATGCTGGACCTACAGGCGCTGACCCAGGGGAAGGCGCCACTCCTACTGGCCCCTGGGGGACACTGAGTCCTTTTAGCTCCTAGTTTGCTGGCACTATCGGGGGAGTCCGGGCCATTTCCCCGGTACAGGGTGTGGAAGGCCTTCTGACCTTCTCCAAGGCCGCATGTCTCCTCATGCCGGCTTGGCGAGCGGCATCCACGATTGTGTCAGCAGCCTTGGGCACGGCTTTGCTATAAAGCAGGACCCCTTATGAGGAGGTATTGTAAGAAACCCCCTTCTGCAGCCTCCCACCCCAATGCCCCCATCATGGAAGCACAGGGGTGATGCGGGACCCTCTGAGGGCCTCTGCTTTCAGCTCAGTCACCCTGGGGCCCCCACTAGGCTGTCAGTTCCTCAAGAGCAAGCATCACGACTTCAGCATCCTCAGTGCCCAGCATGGGGCCTGACGTGGGAGTCAAGCCACGTCACGTTCGGGGAACCAGTCCAGGAAGGCAGCACAGCCTGGCTTAAATGAGGGTCGAGCACTGATACATGGAGCAATGCCGGCGGGAAACCAACTCAGAGCATCCTGCTGCATGCAATTGTTTAGAAACAGGGCAGCTTGAAATTTGTTCTGAACAAAGAGGAATTTCAAGGCAAATGAAAGCTGGAAACAAGATCATATAACCTGACAGAGCAATTTTTCCCCAGTGTAATCCTGCCACTCATTAGCTGTGTGACCTTGGGCAGGAGCTGTCCCCTCTCTGGGCCTCAGGCTTTTCCTCAATGCTGACTCACCATCAGTGACCAGCCAGGGCCAGGCTGGATACAGGTTTCAGCACTAATTACCAACAGTGTACACTCTCTCAGCAGTAAAATGACCCTGTTACAGCCTGCTCTTGGAAGGGAGGGGCATCTCTTGCTAGAACATTCTGCAAGGTTCAGTACAGACACTTTGCTCGCGCAAGCCCTGCCTCCCTTCCACTTGGCAAGGGGCTCCGCTGGCTCGGTCGGCACACACACTCATGCTGCTTGTCTCACACCTGGGGACAGACAGGCAGACAGAGGAGCATCTGGGCTTTGTCCCCTCTCCTCTGGTCCCATAAAAGTCCGTCCATCTTAGACTCGACCCCGTGGATCAGCTGCGGGGTTTGGCCTTCCTGGCAGTGAATGTCTGGGCACCCAGCTGCTTGGCCTCTGGGAACTGCCAGTTGTGAGAGCCCTGGTGGGGTCAGGGGATCAGTCAGGAGCCCCACCTGGCCTAGAGGGTGTCAGGAAGCTGGTGGTCCCAGCAGGGAGGACTGCCACAAGGAGGACCCTCCCCCAGGGGAGCTAGGCCCTGACCACATTTTCAACTGTTTGAGTGAATTTACAAAAATAAGAGCAACGAGGTGCGTTATTCATGAAGACACATTTGTTCAGCTTGAAGGAATGGCCTTTATTCTGAGATTGTCTTCCTACTTTTTTTTTTTTTGGTTTAAAATTATCCTTTTGAAAAGGGAAATTATAATGCATTATTTTTCTAAAGGTCCCAAGATGGAAAAATAGAAAGTTGGGGGCAATATTTCCTTTTGAAATTTGACCAATTTGTGAATTTGAGATGCCTGAGAACCACTGTCTGCAGACCCCCTCTGCAGAGAGTCCTTGGATCACTACTTCCAGCTTACAATCTTCAGTGGCTCCCTATCGCCCATAGGATTGGATCCAAATTTCTTAGCATGGCTTCGAAAATAATAGGCTGCTGGGAGGAGGGAGGAGGAAGGATGAAGCAGTCAGGGATGGCTTCCCGGAGGAGGCGGTATCTGAACAGAATCCTACAGGATGAGGTGGATAGAGAAGAGGAGCAGGTTGGAGAAGGGCATCCCATATGGCAGAGCACTAGGCTGGGATGGTGGAAAAACAGCTAGAAACAGAATCTGGCCAAGTGGGGTGGTGCTAAGGGCTTGCAGGAAACTGACGTTCCCGAGGCAGATGGGACATTAGGGAGTGGAACCTCCAGGACCCTAAGTGCTTCTCAGAGCAGTGAGGTAAATGCAGCGATGGCCACACGGGGAAAGCTCAGAGGGAGCCAGGGCCCCCCAGAACCACACGGCGAATGAGACCCCCTGAGGGCTGTCCAGGGCTGGGTGCCCCCTCTCTGGTACCCCATCCACCACCCACCTGGCCCAGCTCAGCCCCGGCTGCTGCTGAACATCCCACAGAAATGCTTGGAGAATGACGCCCCCACCTTCAGGTCTCCCCCATGGTGCCAGGTGGGGCTGATGGCTTAACACCTGTGCTGAGGAAACTGGGGGTCCCTGGCAGCCTCATGCCAGGCCCCTGCTCCCACAGCCCCAGCCCCAGTGGCGGCACCATGGGCCCTCTCTCAGCAAGGACTTCCCCACATCCCCAGAGGGTCGGGGTGGGGACAGTGGAGCCCAGAGGCCCTCTGGGGCTCTCACAGGAGCTCCCACTCCTCAAGAAAGGCTCTGTACCCCTTTCCAAGTTCTGGAGACATTAGTGCCATGGCCTGGCCCCCTCCCCTGGGCAGAGGGTCCCCCTCACTGCTTGGCATCCATCCATTTGATTAGGAAGTCGAAACTGCTCCTGCCTGCTTCTGTGTCCAGAAGTCACTGCCTGCAAGAAGCTCCCAGTCTAGTGGCAGACTCTTATAAGGGGGTGTGGCCGGGGCTGTGATGGGGGTGGCAGGAGTGGCAGTGCGCTGTAATAACAATGCTGGGGACAGCAGCCCCCACGGGCTTGACCGCACATCAGCTCACAGAGTTCCCCAAACAACAACACAGACAGAGACCCCAGGCTCGGGGAAGGTGGGGTGGTCCCCAGGTCGCCCGGGCTGCAGGAGACACTGCATCCCAGCAGAGGGCTCAAGGCCTGCTTCCTGCTACAGAGCATCGAGTGCAAGGGCCCCCATTCTTCAGGGGGAAACCGAGGCCCGGCGAGGCTGCCCCAGGCCACAGGGGAAGCACGCCGGAGCCTCGGCCGGGCCCTGGCCTCAGTCTCCCTGTCCCCAAACGGCTGCTCCTCGGCTCCCAGCGTGGCCTTCTTTCTCCCGCGGGCAGCGGGGCCTCCTGGCAGCCGGGAGGGGAGGCGCTTCTCGGAGGAGGGGTGGCGGTGGAGCGGGGTGGGGAAGGGGATGGGGGTAGCGGGACGGGCCGTTTGGCAGCAAGGATGGGAGTGGGGGCTCCTGGCAGCGAGGGCCGGGGAGGCTCCTGGCAGGGGCCGTGGGGACTCCTGGCAGCAGGGAAGGCTGGGACGCTCCTGGCAGCGGGCGGGGGGCCCTGGCAGGGGCCGTGGGGGCTCCGGGCCGGGCCGGCGGCCCAGACGCGCTGCCAGGCTGATTAGCATGGGCGGGGGGCGCTGGCGCGGGGGCGCCGCCGGCAGAGCTGGCACGTCCCTGGCGGGCCCAGCTGGCCCGGCCGAGACACAAAGCGCCTCAGACGGCGGCGGCGCTCGGCCATTCACGCGCAGGGGCGGCCCGGGCGCGGGCGCCGAGGAATTCCCGCCGCCCGGGCCGAAGAATAGCGCCTGGGCCGGGCGGGGCCGGGCCGCCCGCGCTCCTGACCTTGAACCTTTGTGACTGGCGCGCATGCAAATCGCGGCGGGCCCGCGCCAGGCCCCGAGGGCGCTGCGCCGCCCGGGGTGTCCCGCGAACAATGCGCCACTGTCCCCGCGGCGCCGCGGGCTGGGAAGGACGCGGGAGCGAATGCGCAGGGCCCGGCCGGGCGGCCGGGGGTCCCGGCCTCCATAACCATTTCCAAAACCGTGCCCTCGCCCTCCTACCCTTCCTGTCTTGCTTTTCTTAGGTTTGTTTTTTAAATCCTAGAAATGCTCACTAACAAAATGGATCTCACCCCTACTGGCACACCCAGGGAGGGCTGGTGTTCCCCTGCAGAGCCCCTGCCGCCCTCTCCTGCGGGCACGTGGGTGCCTGAGGGTGAAGCCCCTTGCCGTCCAGCATCCTGACTTGTCCACTGGGCATAAGCATTTCCCTTTGTCATCCAAACCGCTCCCCAGGATTGTTCTCCTTGGTGGGGCCAAAGCCCCTGCACCCCAGGGCCACCCCGGGTCAGGGACAACAGCTTGACAACAGGGTCTTACAAGCCGCGGAAGTGGGCATACAGAGAGAAAAGACACGGACCTTTCTGTGAGTCGCTGAATTAAGTCCAGACAAGGCTGTGCCGGGCCAAAGTGGTGGCGTGCAGCCCCTGGCCTCGCCTGCCTGTCTGTCGTGTGACGCTAAATAGGCAGGAAACAGCTCTTCAAAAATCACACGCGCCAGGTGGCAGGTTTGAACTGGCTTTGACACGCATGTGCACAGCCAGGCGGTTTCAGCACCTTCTGGTCGTTTGAATTGGACTTCTGCGTGACCGGAGAGGGGTCCCAGCCCGGGAGTCAGCCGGCCCAACCCTGAGCTTGTCTGACAGGGTCTCACAGAGGCAGTGGGTGGGAGGGAGGCTCTCTGGGTCCCTGAGTCTCCCCAGGTCTGGGGGGCACTCCTGCACGTGTGCATGTGTGCACACGGGGGTCCATCGCTACCAAAGCGCTGGGGAGCTCAGTTCTGCCACCTGAGAGGCCCAGGGGCAAGAGGTTCGGAGGAGGTGACCCGGGGCGTCTCTGGGCCTCAGTTTCCCTGGGTGTTAAATTAGGGTTCTTGAAGAACTCTCTAAAGACTCTTTCAGCTTTCGCCTCCAGAGGCTGAAGGGCTGAGAGGGAAGGAAGTTGAAAGGTGGCCAGTGCCATGCGCTGGATGGTGCAGGGCACCTGGCTCAACCTGTGGGGTCAGGAAGGCTTCCTGGAGAAGGTGATGGTGAAGGCTGGCTGAATTCTGGCAGGAGGTAGAATAGGTGTAAAATGTGTGTGGGGGGGCGTGCAACAGCATGAGGCACCAGAGTGGGTGAAGATGACAGCAGACCTGCTCTCCCTCCCCCCAGGGTCCTGGGGGCCAATGGCCCGTCTTCCAAGTCTGCTGGAAATCTGGCTGCCCCAGGGACAAAGGACAAAGCTGAGCCATAAAGGAGTGGCTGGGGGCGGGGGAGGGGGGAGAGGGAGTTTTGAATTCCCGTGACCTTTGAGCTCCTGAAGAGTAAAATACAAAATCTGAAATGAAGTTTGAAGTCATGGTTGATGGGTCCTCACTCTCGAAGACGCACTTGGAAAACAAAGCCATGAAGACAACCGGGAGCCGCATCCCAGCTGTCTGCGGGCCCCCAATTAGGCCTGGGCATCTTGGCGCATTCGAGCTGGAGGGCACCCCCGGAAGGGGAGAGCAAGGCCCCGGGACCAGGGCTGGCGGGGCGGGCACCAGCTTCCCCGCCTCCCAGGTCCCGGCTCTTTCCACTACTTCACCAGATTCCTTGGGAATTAGCAATGGAAAAGCCAGCCCCCGCTCAGGGAAGAAGCCAGTCATACTTTCCAGCCCGGCTCCTTGCGATCACCTGGGTCGTGGTGGGTGCCCACCGATTCCGGGTTTCGGCCCCCGCAGGGGCAGCGCCAACGGCCGGGCAGGGGCTCCACGGGGAAGCAGCCGCCTGGCCTCCAGCTGGCGGCAGAGGGGCTCAGGGTAGGCGGCTGGCAGGGCCGACGCGAGGGGGACGGCGAGATCTGAGGCTCGGTCAGGCCCGGGACGGGGAAGGGAGCGCGGGCGCTCAGCGGCGGGTGCGCGGCGCCATCTGCCCCTGACCAGGGCGGGCGGCGACGCAGAGACGCCAGCAAGGCCGCACAGTGGGGGACCGGCCAGAGCCCGGGGCCTGGTTGCACGCGCTCCAGGCCTGTGGCCAGAGACAAGCTGCCTCTCGGGCCCTCAGCTCCCTCCTCAGTGAAATCCCCTGACACCAGGGAGTGGCCAGCAGCCCCCACTCCCCCCGGGGAGGGCTGGGAGGGCCTGGTCCCACCTAGAGCCCCCCAACGGCTGCTGGGTTTTTTGTTCCCAACCTGCAGGCTCTGGCTCCCCCCCTCTGGTATATCTTTCCTTCTTTCCTTCTCTTCCTCCCTCTCTCCCTATTTCTGTAAACTTTCTTAGTAACCACTGTTGTGCCAGTCCTCACAGTAGTTGCTGGACATATAGAGTAAAACTGGGCAGATATTGGCCCTGCCATTCTGGAACTTACAATCTTGCACAGAACAACAGATTAACCTCGTGATGCAAAGTAGCACTGTGGAGTGGGACTTCCTGTGATGATGGAAATGGTCAATGCCTGTGCTGTCCATTACCAGAGCCACTAGCCCCATGCGGCTGTTGAGCACTTGAAATGTGGCTATTGTGTCTGAGGAACTGAATTTTAGTCCATTTTAATTAACCAAAATTTAAATTTGAATAGCCATGCGGGGCAAGTGGCTACCATACTGGACTGCCCAGATGGAGAGTCACCATCCATCCCATCATCCAGTATAATTTCTTCATAGAACTTATTATATTTATTGATTGTGAGCTTATGTTTATCATCTGTCTCCCCATAATGGCATGTATCTTAGCCTGGTTCCCTTGGAGGCAGAGTCTTGCCTAGGACACCATCCTAGGGAGCAAGAATTAGGGTAGAAGGGAAAACCAATATAAGAACCCTCTCTCAAGTGGATCACTGCTGCAGGTGACTGGTACTGATCCTCTGGGTCCTCCTGGGAAGTCTTATGAAGCACATCTCAGGACTGTCCAGCCAGGGGTAGAGGGGAAAGCAGTGATCCATCAGTTTCTGCTCACCGTTGGTCAAGGTGGTTGTATGGCTGTTGACTTCTTGGACTCCTGGGTCCTGGAGTGAGTGTAGAGCAAGTGCCCTCACGTGTCCCAAGTCAGAGAAGCAGCAGGGCAGGAGGCTAGAGATATACAGCCTGAGCCCAAGGCGAAGTACCGTCTGATTCCATCTGCCCAAGCTGATCGTAGGTGGATCAATAAACAGAATAGAAAAGTTAGAAAGGGATGAAGGCGTAAGTTGCTCTGTTTGTGTATATGTTTCATATAAGGGCTGGAACAGCTGGCAACCATCCTGAAAAATGATGTGGGTTAGATCCTTGCCTCTCTGTTTGTGCCGAAATAAACTTGGGATGGATTAAGAACTTTAAGGTAAAAAGTGAAGCCATGAATAGAATGGGATAAAATATAGGTAAGTAGTTCCATAATTTTGAGGTGGAGAAAAAATCCTCCTAAGCAATGTTGCCCATAGCAGAGATGATGAAGGAAATGCTGGAGATTTTTGCTGTATAAAAAATCAAAATGTCCATGTAGGGGGAAAAATATAGGCAGAGTTGAAAGGCAAACAAAAAACTGGGAAAAATATGTGTAAGGCAAAACAGCTCTAACTTAACATAGAAAAATTCCCTTGCAAACCAATAAAAACAAAATATTTACAATGTATATGGAAAGGGAATTTGCAGAACAGAAAATTCAAATTGCCAGTTGTCTCAGCTTGTCAGGCTGCTATGACAAATAACACATATTGGGTTGGCTTAAATAACAGGAACTTATTGGCTCAAGGTTTTGAGGCTAAAAGAAGTCCAAAATCAAGATATGAGCAAGGCTTGCTTTCTCCCCAGGGTCCGTAGCACCTGGCACTGGCTGCCGGCGATCCTTGGTGGCCTTTGGCTTGCGTCTCGGCCTCTCGTCGCACGGCCGTGTCCTCTCCTTTCTCTGTGACTTCTGGCTCCTCTTTGTAAGGCCCTCAATAGTCCAGGTTAAGGCCCACCCTTCTCCAGTTGGCCACACCTCTACTAAAAATAACATCTTCAAAAGGTCCTATTTATAATTGGGTCACACTCACAGGAATGCAGATTAAAATTAATAATGTGTTTTTTGGGGGCACATATGCCAACCTACCACACCAATATAGCTATGAAATGGCTCAACTTCAAATTATGCAAATTAAGCAAAAATGCGTTTTTCAGCTATTAGACAGGAAAAGCTTATAAAAAGATGAGAGAAAGTACTTAGAAAAGATTTTAAGCACCAGTGAGGTTCAGGGAACAAGTGTTCTTATGTGTTGCTAGTGGAGGCAAAGCGGGCAACACTCCTTTGTAGCAGATATTGATTGAGCTCCCCTGTGTGTCAGCCTGTCCTTCTCTCATTTCACTTCCAACAGAGTGGGGGAGATAGATATTAAAGGAGAGAGAGCACAAACTGTTTCATAATTACTACCGTGGTAGTAAGTCCTTGTAAATGTGTTTAACAAGGGATCCTAATCTGGTCATAACAGCTGGAGAGACTTCCCTAAGGTGTTGATTCTTTTTTTTTTTAAAGATTTATTTATTTACTTGATCCATTTTAAACCCCCCCTTCCCCATTTGCAGTTTTGTGTCCATTCGTTGGGCAATTCTCTGTGTCTGTTTCATCCCTTCTCATCCTCCTCCTCCAGTCTTCACCAGGATTCGATCCTGAAGACCTCCGATGTAGGAGAGAGGTGTTCTGCCATCTGCGCCACCTCGGCTCCTGGTTTTC
>JAQZBX010011152.1:0-43197 GCA_029593785.1 Cabassous unicinctus | reverse complement strand
GAATGCTTCCAGAATATGTTGAACAGAAAGAACCTCTTAATATTACTCTTTGAATTAATTCCCCATTCTCACCCATTACCCATTCCATGGAAACTGTATTTCAATTTTCTATTTGACTAAATACATCCTGGCATTCATTATTCATTGATATCTTTGTATGTATCAGAGTATTTGGAAATATCCAGGAAGTATCAAGCAATTTTAGAGAATAGGAGCAGCAAAAGCAAAATAGGAAAAAAATGTCCCTGAAAATAAATAATCAGGATTGAGGAGGAGATCATGGGGAGAAGAGAGAGGATCATGGGACCAGAAGGAGAAAATAATTTTTAAAAATCCATGCTACTATTTTTAGGAATGATATAATGTCTTTTTTCTTTAAAACTTCTACAACAATGATAAACTTAAATATTTTGTAGCTTTGAACAGCGATTTCCATTCAATATTTTGCATGCCAACAACTGGTATAAACAATTGTCCTCATATGACCATTTATTTTTGGTAGGTGAGCTGTATCAATTCAGTTAGTATATGTCAGTAATATCCAAACTATTTGTTCATTATATCCTACAAAGGCACCTTACAGTCACTAAAATAAGAAGAAAAGTTAGCAAACAAAGACTGAGATTGAGCTGCAAGATTATAAAATACCCCGCTTCTCCACAATTTACCACCACACTGACAGGTCTCCAGTATAACAGTATACTACAACTAAAAGAACTGAAAGAAACAGACTCCCAAAGGAAGTGTACATAGGGAAGCCCAAAGTCAGAAGGGAGACAGAAACAAGAACACTAGAGGAACTTCAAACCTCTGGTAACTATAGCTATAAAAAACATTAAACACAGTCTAATTCCTAGCCAGATTAACATAAATCCTCACACTGAAAGTCTTTTTCCTCAGTTCCTATCACACAACACATCATGTCTGCTTTGCAATAAAAACTTACAACATATGCCAAAGTGCAAGAAAAACACATACCCTGAGAGAAAAAGAAATCATAATCAAACTCAGATACAACACAGATGTAGAAATAGACAGAAATTCTAAAATAGGTATGATTAGCATGTTAAGAACTCTAATAGAAAAAGTAGAAATCATGCAGGAACAGATGGGTAATGTAAGTAGAGAGATGTAAATTCTAAGAAAGAATCAAAAGTATATGCTAGAATTAAAAAAAAAACAAAAACACTAATAGAAATGAAGAATGCCATAAAAGAACTCATCAGTAGACTTGACACTGCTGAGGAAAGAATCAGGAACTTAAATAGAAGATTAATTTTATTTGCCAGCTTGGCTAGGCTGTGGTGTTCAGTTGCTTGGTCAACCACCAGCCTAGATGTTGCTGTGAAGGTATTCTGAGATGTGATTAGCATCTACAATTCATTGACTTTAAGTAAAGGAGATTACCCTCAATAATGTGCCTGGGTCTCATCTAATCTGTTAAAGGCCTAAAGAGAAAAAGAGCTGAGGTTTCCAGAGGCAGAATAAATTCTGCCTCGGGACTACAACATCAACTCCCCTATCAATTTCCAGCTTGCCAGCCTTCTCTGTGGATTTTGGACTTGCCAGCCTCTGCAATCACATGAGCTAATTCCTTAAAATAAATCTATATATAATACACATATTCTGCTAATTCTGTTTCTTGGGAGAATACTAATACAGATTTTGGTGCAAGACGTGGTTCCAGAAGAAGAGAATCTTAAGAATGTGTTTTCTGAATTGGTTCTGCAGTTTTCTGATTAGATTTAAAGGCAATAATGACTATTTCCAGTGCTAGACAAACCTGTAATGGCCTCCACGAAGGCTTGCAAGACACTGCTGATGCTCTTTAGGACCCACTCTACCTGCACCCCTCCTCGCTTCCAGACATAACCACAGTGAATTACCAGCAGACCCCAAAAGGTGAGGTACCAAGTGTGACCCATGAGGAATGTGTTCCACTCTAAAAGAACTGCATGATTTTTCCAATTTATAGAGAAAAGAAATCAGGGGAATATGTGTGCGAATGGATGTTAAGGGTGTGGGATAATAACAGAAAGAACATAAAGTTGTATCAGGATGAATAGATTGATATGGGCCCACTAAACAGAGATTCTATATTCAATATTGTAACTCAAGGGGTTAAAAAGGGCTCTAACAGTGTGTTTGGTTGGATGGCTGAAATATGGAACAAACGATGGCCTACAAAAATGCAGCTGAAATACAGGAACTGCCTTGGTATAATGCAAGAGAAGTTATTCAAAAGCTTAGGGAGACTGGAATGTTCATGTAAGTCCTGGTCATTGACCCCCAGAGAGTCCAGAGGACACACCTTTTACCACAACGGTGAGAAATAAATTTGTGAGGGGAGCCCTAGCATCCATATAGAGATTTCTATGTTTGCTCTTCTGTATAAGTCAGGAATTACAGTGGAAACTGCTGCCACTGAACTTGGATCCTTAAATGCAATGGGGATAATTAGATCCCAGGGTGGCAGGATTCAGATGGCAGGACTTGGTTGCCAAAGACAAAATAGACATGGTTACTAAAGTGAAAGTGGAGTCAAAGCATGTGGTGGTTTGAAGCTGAATGTAGCTCAGAAAAACAGGTTCTTAAATCCAATCCATTCCTATGGGTCTTTTGATGAGAATACTTCAGTCTTTTGATGAGAATCCAACTCGTTCAGGATGAGTTTTAGTCCTATTACTGGAATCTTTTATAAGAGAATGAAATTCAGATACACAGAGAGAAAGCCACGGAAGCAAGAAGCTGAAAGCAATGAAAACTGAGAGAGAAGGGAAAGAGCACCATGTGCCTTGCCACGAGGTGAAGGAGCTAAGGAAATTAGCCTTTGGGAAGAAAGCATCGCCTTCATGATGCCTTGATTGGACATTTTCCCAGACTTTAATAGTAAGCAAATAAATTCCCATTTTTAAAGCCAAACCATTTCATGGTATTTCTTTGGAGCAGTCTAAGAAACTAAAGCAGATTTTGGTACTAGGAGAGTGGGGTGCTGATATTGCAAATACCGAAAATGTGAAAACAGTTTTGGAATTGGGAAATGGGTGGAGGCTGGAAAAACTATTTGGTGTTTGATAGAAAAGGCTTAGATTGGTTTGAAGAGACTGTAGAAATATGGATACCAAAGGTACTTCTGATGAGACCTTAGAAGAAAATGATGAAGGTGTTACTGGAAACTAGAGGAAAGGTGATCTTTGTTTTAAAATGGTAGAGAACTTGTCAAAATTGAATTCTGATGTTGGATGGAAGGCAGAAATTGAGAGTAATGAGCTTGGATATTTGGCTGAGAAGATGTCTAAGCTAAGTTTGGAAAATGCAGCCTGGTATCTCCTTGCAACTTATTGTGAAATGAGACAGGAAAGGGATAAGTTGAGAACTGAACTCCTGGGCACAAAGGAAACAGAAATTGATAGTTTGGGAAATTCTGAGCTTCTGGAAAGTGAGTCCCCAGGGAATAGTGCTCCATGTGAGAGTTAAACTGAACATGGATCCAGTCAGCTATTTCAGTACAAGTCAGGATTAAAAATGCATTTATACAGGAATGATTTGTGGAAAGTTCTTTTGTCTGATGGTTTGGAACCTGTGAACTACATACAAAACTGAGAAGGTTTTATTTGTGAGATCTGTATGAATGGAACCACTGCCAGCCTGGACTAAAAGGGATAGAAAAGGGACAGATTGAAGGAGAAATCACTTCAAGGGCAGAACCATGGAATCTGAGGTCTGAACTGAAGATGTCTTCTCAGGCCAAGAGAGTGTGTCCACCCATTTGTGTGGAAAGGGTGAGTCTGTCCTGATGCTTGGAGAGGGTGGGCATTCTGCCCCATTGTTCAGGAACAGTACTGCTACCCCAGTCTTCAGAAAGCATGGAGCATATGTCCCAGAGATTGTGCAGAGTCTGGCTGCCACCAGAGTTTTCTCAGAAGGTGGGGCCCATTGCCCAGGGATTGCAGAAGTCTGGCTGTCATCCAACTGCTTGTAGAGGGTGGAGCTCATTCACCCCAGTGTTCAGGGAGAGCAAGGTTGCTGTGCAACCACTTGGAAACACTGAGACTGCCACCCCATCAGGCCTGAAGGACAAAACATCATTCCATTGATAACACTCAGATCTTGAAATCTAATGGAGTTTGCTCTGCTTCGTTTCAGAATTGTTTGGGACCCATGACCCTGTTTTCCTTCCAATTTCTACTTATGGAAATAGGAATGTTTATCCTATGACTGCCCATCCATTGTATATTGGAAGAAGATAACTAGTTCTCTAGGTTTCACAGGTCCACGGATGGAGGGGGATTGTAGCCCAGGACAGACCATACCCATAAATGATTTTGATGAGACTTTGCACTAAGCATTGTTTCTGAAATGACTTAGGCTTTTGGGATGTTGTTATGGAATGAATGTATTTGTGTGTGAAAAGAGCATGTCTTTTGGGGTCCAGAGGTTGGGGTGTAGTGGTTTTAGGCTATCTATATCCCAGAAAAAATATTCTAAAATTGAATCTATTCCTGTGGATATGGTCTCATTATTAGTAGGACATTTTACTGAGGCTACTTCAGTCAACGTGTGACCCACCTCTTTTAGGATGTGTCTGAGTCTTTTATAAGAGAATGAGATTCAGACAGAGAGAGAGAAAGCCATGGAAGCAAGAAACTGAAAGCAATGAAAGCTGGAAGAGAAGGCAGACACCAGGAGATGCTGCCTTGTGCCTTGCCTTGTGGCAGGGGGACCAAGGACCAAGGCAGTCAGCGGTAAGAAAGCATCACCTTGATGATGCCTTGATTTGGACATTTTCCTAGAGTCTAACCATAATCAAATAAATTCCCCTTGTTGAAGCTGAACCATTTCATGTTATTGCTTTGAGCAGCCTAGGAAACCAAAACAGGTAGGAAAGGACAAGTGAAAGCCACTAGAACTGCCTCTAGGAGCAAATCTACAGGCTTAGAAAACTCAGAGAACATCAAGCATGTTGAATGCCAAAATGTCTACACCAAAAGGCATGTCACATTCAAACTGCAGAAAGCTAAAGAGAGAAAATATTGAGGGAAAAAACCCTAACGTATAGAACAAGGAGAAAAATTACAGTGAACTTTTCAACAGAGACCATGCAAGAAAGAAAAGATTGAAGTTATAATGTTTAAAGGGGAAAAAAATTAACTTAGAATTTCCATGCTGAGCAAAATAATTTTTTAAAAGTGGAGAAATAAAGACTTCAACAAGAAACAAAAAATCAAAATGGAGGGAATTCATTTTCAGCCTAACTGCTCAATAAAAATGTTAGAAGAAATTCTTCAGAGAGAAGGAAAAATTATAATGTCAGAAACTGGTATCTATATAAAGAAAGGAGAACATTGGAGAAGGACATTAAAAGCATTTTATTTTTATATAACTCAATTGATCTAAAAGATAACTATTAAAAACAATAATAGTAACAAAGTATTAACAGAATATTCTAGTCCATTCCATCCAACATGAACAGAATACATGTTCTTTTCATGTATGCATGGAGCACTCACCAAGATAGACCACATTCTGGGCCATAAAACAAAGCCTAAAATTTTAGAAGAATAGAAATCATACAAAGTATGCCCTGAGACTGTAATGGACTTAAATAGAAAAAAACTAGAGACATATCTGGAAAATCTCTAAATATTTGGAAATTAAATAACACAATTAAATAACTTATGGATCAAAGAAAATATCTCTAGAGAAATTTAAAAGTATCTGAACTGAATGAAAAACGAAAACACAACTTACCAAAAATCTATGAGATCCAGCAAATGCAGTGTCCTAGAGGGAAATTTATTGCATTATATTTTTATATTAGAAAATAAAGAATATCTAATATCAACCACCTAAGATTTTACCTTAGCAAAATAGAGAAGGTAGAGCAATGTAATAGTAAAGTAACAGAAAAAAAGAAATAAATATTAGAGCAGATATCAATTAAATTGAAAACAGGAAACTAATAGAGAAAAAAAATTTAAAGCGTTCTTTGAAAAGATCAGTAAAATTGATAAACCTCTAAACAGCCTATCAAAGGAAAAAATGAGAGCAGATACAAATTACCAATATCAGATATGAAAAATGGGTCATTGCTACTGATAAGAGAATAATACAAATAGCTCTATGCCCACAAATTTGATAATATATGTGAAATGGACCAATTTCTTGAGATACAAACTACCAAAACTCATACAGGAGAAATAGATCATTTGAATAGCACCATCCTATTCTAGAAATTGAATCATTTTAAAGCCTGTTAAAAAAATCACCAGACCAAGATGATTTCACTGAATTCTACCAAGCATTTGGGAAAGAGATAATACCAGATCTCTACAATCTCTTCCAGAAGCAAAGGCAATTCATTCTCTGAAACCAGCATTACCTTAAACTAGATAAAGACATTACAAGGAGAGAAACTGATAGAACATAGATGCAAAAATCCTCAACAAAATCTTAGCAAGTGGTATCCAACAATATATAAAAAGAATTATACACCAGTACCAATTAGGAATTATCCCAGGTATCTAAGGCAGTTTCAAAATGTGAAGATCAATTAGGCTAATTCACCACATCAATAGGCAAATGAAGAAAAATGATATGATCATATCAATTGTGGCAGTTTGTGATTATTTTATGAATCCCAAAAATAGAAAGATTACATTTATAAACTAATCAATTCCTCTGGGTGTGATACCCTTTGATTGCATTAAATTCAGCTGAGGTGTTTTTCCATTTGATTCCCTGCTAGTATTAGGGCTTTTGATTTCACTACATCAGTGGGCGTGACTCAGGTCAAATCCCCTCCCCCTTGCTGGGTCTGATATAAACAGATACTCAGACACGCAGGAAGAGAGAGCTCTGTCATTTTTTGATCCTGCCATGTGACAGAATGGAGAAGGCTCAGACAGTCGGAGGCCCCAGGGAGAGATGAGCCATTTTGTCTGATAGTTTACAGCTGACATTGGGAAGAGAGCCTGATATAGGAAACCCTAAGAGACTGGCCTTACACCCGCCTGCAGCTGAAATTGGGAAGAAGCTGAGCTGCTGAGCCTGAGAGAGAAAGCCCAGAGGGTAAGGCTGAAACCTCGCAGAGATCATCAGCCATCTTGCTTCAAAACATGGAGCTGGCTCTGGTGCAAAAGCACCTCTTATGAAACCTTGAGTTGAACTTTCCATGGCCTTGGGACTATAAGCTTTTACCCCAAATATATTTCCTTTATAAAAGCCAACAGATTTCTGGTACTTTGCGTCAGCACCCCTTTGGTGTGCTAATACATCAATTCATGCAGAAAAAACATTTGACACAATTCAACATCCATTCATGATAAAAATTCAGAGTACGCTGGGATTAGAGGGGAAGTTCCTCAACTTGACAAAGGTCATTTACAGAAAACCTATGGCTAACATCTTACTTAATGATGAGAGACTGGATGCTTCCCTCCTAAGATCAGGAAAAAAGGCAAAGAAGTCCTCCCTTACCACTCCTATTCAAAATCATTGTGGAAGTCCTAGCTATAACAATAAGGAAATAAAAGACATACAGTAGGGAAATGGGAAAAAAAAATAGTAACTTTGCAGTGAGGAAATCTGAACAAACACTACCTCAGCTGTGGTAAGCCATGTTGATAGTATATACCCTTGACATGCTGTGATAAGAATGGTGCTCTATCTCTGTGGTTGCTCTCTGCTAAACCCATAACTGCAATCTAATCATGAGAGGAAAACTGAGAAACTGGCATAGCCTAGAGAAGGCTAAGGAGACGTTATGACTAAATTTAATGTGGTATCCTGGATGGGATCCTGTAATAGGAAAGGATATTAGGTAAAAACTAAGGAAATATGAATAAAGTATGGTCTTTAGTTAATATTAATGTATCAATGTGAGTTCATTTTTGTGACAAATTGCTAACTACAGTAAGGTAAGATGTTAATAATAGGGAAAACTTTATGTGGGGTATAGGGAATGCTGCATGTTATCATTATACCTTTCCTGTCAATTTAAAACTATTTTAAAATTTAAGAAAATATTTTAAAAACTGAGTAATATGTTATTTAAAAAACTGAGTAATATGCTATTTTCTACTTCACCTCTTCTCTTCCATGTTTATATTACTTACTTAAGGTTTCACTTAAGTCTTCAGTTTGAAAAGAGGCAGAAATTCCATGACCAAACATATAGTTTCAAATGGCATGAATCATGAGTTTAGACACATAAATAGGGAATGGGCCTAAATTCGTCTATTTATCACTGCATATATTAAATGCTCAATATGTTAAGAGAATAGTTTGAGCAAACTCCCTGAACCTTTTTTATGATCTTTGTTTTACTGCATTTCATAGCAAGAAACATAGCTATTGCTGAACTAAGAGGAGTGTGAACAGACTTTAGACAGTTCTTCATTTGTCTACACATAGCACCCTGGTCATCATATTTGGAAAGATGAGTAACATCACAGCTCTCAAAACCAAAGAAATGATCATATCAAGAATAAATGAAAAATTATGAACATAAACTTGAAATATCTAGATATGCTAAAACAGTCCTTTCTCAACTTTGACCTCCCAACAAATTTAAGTACTCTTTGCATGCTCTGCAAATTCTGGTAAAAAATGGAATGCCTGATCCTGACAGGATAATAGGATTTTTCTTCCTTGTAGCTTCTCTACTTCTGTTGAGATTCACCACAAAAATTTGAGTGATTCTCTCCATTCCTCCCTCTCCCTCTCCCTCTCGTTCTTATGTTCCTAGAAAGGCTCTACTGTATGGAAGGATAACTGCCTTTCTTTTTATTTTTGCAAGGTATTTACATGAAAGAATAGAATTTACAAACAGAAATGGTATTCACTGGGCCACAAATCTACTTCCAAAGGGAAGGTTTCATGTGGAAGCAAATGGAAAAGCAGCCCCTGCAGAATTTTTAAGCTGCATTAACCTAACAGATCAAATCTCACTCAGTGACAATATTTATGAAGACTACTGATGAACTTCTCCCATTGAAAGAGTCTGCCTCATAACTGGGATTTCAGGCTACACGCTTTCCTGCCTCTTTCCTTGGAAAAGCTTAGCCTTTATTCACGTTTGAATGGGAAAGCAGCACAAAATCCCTTTTTAAAGTCAATTTAGACAAAATAATTATTTTTCTCATGTGATTTCTGTGAAGATAACAGAATAACAAATCAGGAAGTGAATATATAACATAGTTCTGGCCCCCAAAGAAAACCTGATTAAAATGGAAAAGATATGCTTACTTAAGATATCAAATACTTTGATCATGGGAATAGCAGTGCAAATAAATGAAAGCTACACAAATGGCTATATTTTATAAAGCTAAGATTTATTAAGAATTTCTCACATCTCTTTGTGACATATATTAAGGATTACATTTTCACAGTTTGAACTATTTTTCAATGAGCTCAGTGCAATATTGGGCTACAATAAATATACAGATTATTTTCAATTTGGATTTGTTACCTGCTTATGCAGTTTATCATTTTTTCTCCTCTAAATCACATCTGATTTCACTAAGAGGCACCTGTGGCAGAGAGGTCGATGAGCAATCATGGCAAAGAGTGTGGTATTTCCAAGCTGGGTAAAACCAGACTCTTGTTGAGTCTCAGCAAGCAGTGAGGTGGAAATTTACACAGATAGCAAGATAAGGTGTCTGGCCTACTGTAGCAACCAGACACTCATTTTCTGTTCATATTTGAAATTTCCTCTGTTCCTTCAATATTGTAGGCAATAAAATTGAGGGGTGGATCTCAAAAAGTCAAACAATTTTGATGATGACTTTGGAATTGAATAAAGTGGTCTATGAAGAATGAGAGAAAAGGAATATTCTTTGACATCATTTTCACATGTATAGCAATGTTTTGAAACTAGATTTCTTTTCTCTCAACAAAGAAGATATTACATTTCAAAATCTGTTCAAAAAAGATCAAACCACCTGTCTTCTGTTTGGAAAGAAATTTTCATTCTGAAGGCTCATTTCATCGGGGGTGTTCATTCATCTATGATTCCATGAGGTGCTGGGCACCTGCACAATGTGGGTTGGCTCCATGGCATTGCCTAGTCAAGGAGAAGCAGACCCTCTGCCTGGTCATATGGTGTATTCCAATTAAAGCAACCAGAGGACTTAGTACCCAGGTTGTGAGATAAATATGTAAATATATATTAACGCTGAGAGAATTCAGTGTAAGGAGGAAATATGACAGAAAAAAAGTGTATTTTGAGGAAAGTGCTTTAGAGAGTAGATCGTGAAAGATCAAAAATCAAGATTAGTATATTAGGACATGGATAGTTTGACTTACTCTATGCTTTTGATAGAGCCAATTCTCACAACCCTTAGATGTCTTATAAAGCTTAAGAGGGAAAAGGCACATTTAAACTCACAATAAGTAATAATACTGATGCAGCAAATTGATCATTAGTTCTTGAATATTTACCTTTACCGAAGCTAAGGGTGAAGGTTTAGAGAATGCTTTTTGGAAAGAAAATCTGGGGTTCACAACTCAGCCCCATCATTCAGTGCTTATGAAACCATGGGGCAAAAAATAACCTCTGTCTTTTAACTCCTAGTCTGTGACAGGAATGCATGTGGCACATGGTAAATGATTAATAAATCTTGGCACATGGTAAATGATTAATAAAGCTTATTAATCATCATGCCACCATTTAAAGAAGCTGAAATTCTCTTTCCCCTATTTCTCCATCTATTTTTATCCTTCTAATCCCTTAAGGCCCACCTCAAATATGAAAATAATATTCACAATAGCAATTAGAAATTTCCCTGAGCACACCCCAACTCAGCTCTACACAAAACTAACTATGGCCTTATCTTTATCCCCAGAACACATTCTTGGAAAGAAAACTATGAAGTGGTTTTAAATAGATGAGGAGTCTAAACAAGTTGGAGTATATTGTAATGAACCAGGACTTGGAAAGTTTTTTCATGTGGATCATTCCAAATTTTGATACATCCTCAGATTAGGAGAGGGGAAGGAGAAAATCTGGCTTTGGATATTTTGATAAAGATCCCAGGAGGATTAGTGAGGCTTCTTTCTTCAAGACCTCCTACCCCAATCACTCCACAAAGATAACATGTGGTATTAGAAGAAAGAACAATAACTTATTAATTTCCCCGTCGCCAGCTCTTACCACAGAGTCTGACATGTTTCAAATATTCAATAGATATTAGTAGACTGACTAAATAAAAATTAGCCTTTGTTCTTCCTCTCTGGAAAATTTTTCTAACTTAATAAAGATTTGCAGGAGGTAGGTGGAGGAGCTTCTCTTTTTAGGTTTAGGAACTAGAGTTACTGTCAGCCTGACACAACACCCAAATATTATAAATATATAAATATATATACATATATTTACCTTATAGGTAGGGTACTTATACATTTTAATACTGTAAAACTCTAAATATTATAAACATTTTCTCACCTAGGAAATATTACAATGTCTGGATTAAACACTTTTGTGGTATAAAAATATATATAATGCTGCACAATGAAACTTTTCTATTTCATGGTGGCTCACCTCAACTTTTCTAAAAATGTTATCTAAAGGTAAAACAACATGAAGAACAAAGATAGAGGACTCCAATTCCTTATTTCAAATTGTACTACAAGGTTACAGTAATCAAAACAGTGTGCTACTGCCATAGAGACAAATAGACCAATATAACAGAACTGAAAATCCAAAACTAGAACCACATCTATGGCCAACTGATTTTTGACAATGGTGCTATGTACATGCAGTGGGGAAAGAATTTCTATTCACTAAATGGTGCTGTAGAAACTAGATATCCACATACAAAAGAGGGAAGACCCTAATTCACATGATAAACAAAAATAAACTCAAAACGGATCAAGAGCTAAACTATGCAATTCAGAAGATAACACAGGAACAAATAAATATTCATGACCTGTGATTCAGCAATGGTTTCGTAGATATGACACCAAAAGCCCAAGCAACAAAAGAAAGAATAGATCAGTTAGAATGTAATTAAAATTAAAAATGTTTGTGCAAAGGACATTATCAAGAAAGTGAAAACATAACCTACAGAATGAGAGAAAATAGTTGCAAACCATATATCAGATAAAGGCTTAATATACAGAATATATAAAGAACTCTTACAATGTAACAACAAAAAAGACAAGCAACCAATTAAATAATGGATAAGGGACTTGAATAGACATTTTTCCAAAGAAGATAAAGAAATGGCCAATAAGCACATGAAAAGATGTTCAGCATCATTAGCCATTAGAGAAATGCAAATCAACCACAATGAGACACCACATCCAGAAGGATGGACATTATTTTTTAAAAAGGAAAATAAGTGTTGGAAAGGATGTGAAGAAATTGGAACTCTAGTACATTGTTCATGGGAATGCAAAATGATGCAGCCACTGTGGAAAACAATATGACAGTTCATTCAAAAGTTCTAAATAGAATTACCATATGACCCATCAATTCCACTTTTAGTTATATACCCACAGAAAGTGAAAACAAGGTCTCAAACAGATATTTGCATGCCAATGTTTAAAGAGCATTATTCACAACAGCCAAAATGTAGAAACCCATTTATCAACAAATGAATGAACAAAATGTGGTGCTTGCACACAATGAAATATTATTTGGTCATAAGAATGGAAGTTATGAGACATGGTGTAACATGGAAGAGCCTGGAAAATAAGCAAGGCACATAAGGGCAAATATTCTATGATGTCTAGTAATAGCAAATCCAGACCAAAAGTGAATTTCAGTTTTCCAGTGCAAGGAAGGGGAGAGGGAAGTGGGGGAGTGTTTGGAGGAAAAAAAGACAAAACTGTTTTAGAATCTACAGCATTATTTCCAAACTGTTTAATATATTATCCCAATGATATAAATCTATTAAGTTAGCCCCAAACTGTCCTTTGCAATGTTGGGTATATTTGGACATTCCCACGGAGAAGACATATAGTATCTGCTGAGTAATTTGATATCTGGATTTTCAAATGTCAACTGAAAAACTCACAAGCCTGTTTAGTTCAAATTTAATTTAAAAAATTAAGTTTTTGCACTTAATGGTGCCACTATTTGGTTCAGGAAAGAATCAAAAGAAAGAAGGGGACCGAGTGAGGAGTTAAATATGGGGGGGGGGGGCTGGTATCAGGGTGGGGAAGGAAGTGAGGAATAGGAAGAGTGGAAGGGAAGGTTTGGTTTCTTTCATCTGTATTTTTTGGCTCCCTCCAGTTGTGGTATATCAATATCATCAATCAGGTTTTCAGGTAGTATTAGATTTAAAATCATTAACATAATAAAAAGCAGCTCAGGACAAGCATTTTTAATAACCAAGCAAAAACACTAATACATGGCATTTTTATCAACCCTTACAAAGAAAATCATTATAACAAGATCACTAGCAACCACATTTTAATTATTAAAGATAGAGCACCTGTTTTCAGTTTCAGGAATGTAAAACATGGACTTCCTTTGTTGGATACATTAGACAGTAAATTAGGCTGAGGCTGACAAATAAAGCATGTTTCTAAATGTAAGGCACACTAACAGACCACTGACTGGTAATTTAGTAATTAAATTTCTCATAGAAACGCTTTTATCATCTGTACAATTAGGACATTTTCATTTGCAAATGTCAGAAAGCCAACTCTAACTCAAGAAATGGAATTTAATGAATTATGTAATTGAGAGATCCCATAGGTGGTGCTGGCTTAAAGCACAGCTGGTTTCAGGAGTTGAATCATATTTTTTCCCTTTCCTTTCCTTCTCTTACCTTCTCTTCTTTTCCCATTCCTTTGGTTTTCTTCCCTTGTCTCATGTTTTCTATTCTCTTCTCTCTTTTCTCTCTTTTTCTCTTTCTCCATTGCTCCCTCCATCTCTTAGCTTTCATTTCCTCCCTGGTATCGTCATTCTTAGGCAAGCTATCTCTATATAGTAAAAAAGTTGGCAGCCAGGAACAGGAAACTTACATTCTGAAAGCTGAGCAACCTTAATAGAAACATTACTGCTTCAGAGAGCCCTTGCTAAAGTTACAAGGGACATAATTCGCAAGGGCTGGGTCACTTAACCTCTCTGAGCCAATCAAGGAAGCTTAAGGTTGTGGCGCTCTGATTGGCCAAGGCTGGTGGCAGGCACACCCCTAAGCAGTACAGGGATAGCAGAATGAACTCCTCCCCAAACAAAGGACTGTGCCAGCATAGGTGAGTGAGGTAGCAGGGCTCCTTATAGTTAACATACATTTAATCAAGCTGAAGATCTTAAGTCAGTCCGGGTGGCGCCGGAGATTCCTAATTTCTAACAAACTCCCAGGTGATGTTGATGCTGCGCCTTTGGGAACCATACATTGAAAGTCACTGCTCGTTGGTAAAGGATTCAAGGGAGGCAAGAGAAACAAACATATACTACTTAAACCACCCAAGTAGGTTTAGAGAAGTTCCATTATTATAATGATAAAAACATATCCTTGATAAAAATAAACTTTGAATAACAACAGGAGTGTTCTTCAAAAATTCCACATATAAAAAGGGAAATCTAAAAAAGTATTATTCTATTAAGAAAAATCCAGTATGACATATGTACATCTGGGTTTACACTGAGGACTATATTATTTGTACAAGTACTATAGATTACGAAGTGTCCTCCATTGTACTATAAAATGAATTCTACTATAGTTGCAAATATATTCTCTTGTGAAAAATAGGGTTTTATTTTGTTTACATATACTTTTACCTATCACAAGAAAAATACTATGTATTTTAAATTCTGCTGAAATAATTCCATTACACAGTATACTAATATAGAATGAAAATGTCCAGGTAAAAAATTGATTGTCTTATTAATTTAAATCATAGTTCATAAAAAAGATTCTAAACACACAAAAATGTAAATAGCTTAATACCAAATGATATGATCAGACTTAATTAGGACATAGAAGAGGGTCCTAATATCTGTGCTGTATCAGAGCACCCTCCTGCGGCTGCCGTGTTTGGGTTGTTTGCATCTAGTGAGTTGCTTGCTAGTTTAATGAACCCATAGTCTGAGTAGAAAATGAACACCACATGACTAGGTACAGTAAATTTCTAAGTCATTTCAAAACTGTCAAAGAACAGCAGACAATCAAGAACCTCTTTGGTAAGCCATGTGTCAAATCTTAAGTCTATTGCTATTTATCCTGATTCCAGACACCCTGCAAGTTCAACCAATGGTGAAATCGAATTGTTTTGGTCCACATTCTACTTTCTATCTTTATGAGAGAGATAAATCACAAGGAAACAAATGGACATAAGGGATTTTGCTTTTAGGAAAATGATTTGGAATATGGAATATGGAATTTGACCTATTATGGCCTGGAAGCATAAAACCAAATCATCTATACCATCTTTATCTTTTGTCTTGATCATTGATTCTTAATTTGAAGTTATATAAATAAATGTGCAATTTATATTTCAAGTAAATATGTTTATCTAATAACAGAATGTACCAGGAATTAAATACATGATTATAAAATCATAAAATTTAGAAAATTTTATAAGCTATTATTAACAATTGTTCCTCTGGGGAATGGCACTGAGTGTAAGGGGCTAGAAGGAAATATTTTACACTTTTCTTTGTTGCTTAAATTTTACCATGAGCACATACTAATTTCTTTAAAAATTTAAAGAGCTCCAGTATATCATCCATTCTTTCGTTGAAGAGTGTTGTTAAGAGACAATATTATAAAGAAGAAATGATAACTGGAGATAGAGATGTGATGAATGACACTGATTTGGGCCCTCTTCTTATGCAGCTTGCAGTGTATCTGGACAACAACAGTGGACAAATAATTATAATTGTAATAGTACAAATGGGAAATATAGGTGCTGGCCAAAGGGAATTAATCCAAGAGTTTGGTGAGGCTTCTCAGTTTTCCAGTATTAAATCATGTTCAATGTCATTGTCATATTGTATATTTATTGTACTCTAAATCCTTTTTGGAAATTAATTTTTTGAAACTAGTGATACAAGAAAACTCACTTATCCAAAATGAACATATTTATTGGACCTCATTTCCACCTGCTTAAGTAAGTTTATTATAAAAATTATACCTGTGAATTACGATATTTGGGCAATCAAAAGGAAACGTCTTAGATCACAACGTCTACAGTGTTTCAGGTAGTTGAATGGTCAATTCAAGCCACTCACTCAATCCAGTTTCTGTTGGCTGGACCACCTAAGCACAAAATAGAATTTTCTGGAAAGGCCCACATTTCTGGATTGACGTCATCTGGCTCCCCAGGGCAGGGAACCCTAACTGGGAAGAAATTGGAGGCAGAAAAGCCTCACAGCAGAAAAAAAAAGGGGTGGGGGGGAGAGGTTAAACTGAACAGATGTAAGACAGATGTAAGACAGGAGGGTCCCAGAACTGAAAAGAAAAAGGAAAGTGGAACAATGAGTGAGGGAGGGAATTTACACAAATCATAAGAGCTAGGGAGAAAATTCTGCACAAAGACATAGAGAACAGATCAAGATTCCCAGAGACAGAACAACAGTGAAGACATTTTCTCCTGGAAGTGAAATAATTACACACAAAAAGCCACAATCTTAAAAACTGCAACACATATTCAGGGTAAGAAACAGATAAAGAGATCTGAGAAAATCTGATCAATTAGAAATGGGCTATACTAAAGGTCTAGAATAAGTTGGAACAAGCATCAAAGGAGACCCTTAACACAAAGCCAATCAACAATAAAACCCAAGATAGAGGGACAAATTAACCTTCAGATTGAACTCATAAAGATTATCATATGCCTAAACATTTGAAAAAACTTAAAAGCCATACTAAGAAACAGGAAACGATGGCTCAGTCAAGGGAACAAATTAAATCTTCAGAGGAGACACAGAATTTGGAACAACTAATCAAAGAAGTTCAAACACAACTCCTAAATAAATTAAAGGAGATGAAAGAAAATATACATAAAGAGGTAAAAGATATTAAGAAGACAATATGTTAGCATAAAGGAGAATTTGAACATATAAAAAGAAATAGAAATTCTGGGGATGAAAGGCACAATAATAGAGATTGAAAACACACTAGAGGCATACAACAGCAGATTTGAACAGGCAGAAGGAAGAATCAGCAAATGAGAAGACAGGACAATTGAAACCATACAATCAGAAGAACAGATAGAGAAAAAAATATAAAAAAATGAGCAGGGTCTCAGGGATTTGAATGACAGCATGGAACACACAAACATAAATGTCATGGGTGTCCCAAAAGGAGGAGAGAGAGAAAAGGGACAGAAAGAATATTTGAGGAAATAATGGCCCAAAATTTCCCAACTCTTATGAAAGACATAAACATACATGTCCAAGAAATGTGACCTATTCCAAATATAATATATCCTAATAGAGCTATTTTGAGACACCTATTAATCAGAATATCAAATTCCAAGCATAAAAAGAATTCTGAAAGCAGAAAGAGAAAGGTGATTTGTAATATACGAGGGAACTTCAATAAGACTAAGTGCTGATTTCTGATCAGAAACCAAGGAAATGAGAAGGCAGTGGTATGATATATTTAAGGTAATGAAAGAGAAACACTGCCAGCCAAAAATTCTTTATCCAGCCAAACAGTCCTTCAAAAATGAGGGAGAGTTTAACATATTCACAGATAAACAGAAACTGAGAATTCGTCAATAAGAGACCTGTCCTACAAGATTACTAAAGGAAGTTCTGCAAGTTGAAAGAAAAAGACAGGACAGTGGCTTGGAGTAGTGTGAAGAAATGAAGATTATCTGTATGAATAACTAAAAGAGTAAATGCAAAACCCAATAGAACTGTATCCTCAATGTTCAACTCTACTCTTTAATTCCTGTGAGTCAGAATAAAATTGAACAAGAAAAAGGCATGTTTCTTGATAATGAATATGCAAAATGTAAAGAGGTAAAATGAGTCAAAAACAACATAAAATGAGTCAAAAACAACATAAAGAGGGGAAACAGAGATGTGGGGGCATAGAATATGTAGGCTACTGAAGCTAAGTTGGTGTCTTTTCAAATTGGTAGGTTATAGATGTGGCTTGTGTAATATAAACCCCAGGGTAACCACAAAGAAAGTATTAAAAAATATACATAATCAGAAATGAGGAAGGGATGAGTAAGATACATCACAAAAGATCAACTACATAGAAAACGGGATTGCAATAAAGGAAAAGAGAGAGAAAAAAAGAAATGACATATACAAACCAATGGACAAAATGGCTGAAATAAGTACTACCTTTACAATAATAGCAATGAATGTTAATGGAATAAACCCCAATCAGTGTGGCAGAATAAATGTTCTTAAAAAGTATGATCCAACTATATGATGTTTACAAGAGACTCACCTTAGATCCAAAGACACAAATAGGTTGAATGAAGTGTTGGAAAAAGATATTCCATGCAAATAGTAACTAAAAAAAGAGCTGGTATAGCTATAATAATATAGAAAAAGTCTATTTTTAGACTTTAAGTCAAAAGCTGATATAAGACAAAGAAAGACACTTTATATTATTAAAAGGGGCAATCCATCAAGAAAAAATAACAATCATAAACATTTATGTGCCTAACCACAGTGCCCCAAAATACATGAGGCAATACCTGGCAAAACTGAAGGGAGAAATAGACACCTCCACAATAATAGTTGCTGACTTCAATACACAATTCTCATCAATAGATAGAATATCTACACATAAGATAAATAAGGAAACAGAGAACTTAAATAATATGATAAATGAACTGGACCTAACAGACATATACAGAACACTGCACCCCAAAACAACAGGACATACATTCTTCTTAAGTGTCCATGGATCACTCTCCAGGATAGACCACATGTTGGGTCACAAAATAAGTCTCAATAAATGTAAAAAGATTGAAATTATACAGAGCATCTCCTCTGACCATAATGGAATGAAGGTGGAAATCAATAACAGGCACACAAAACAACTGGAAATTACACAAGTAAATGGAAATTAAACAACGCACTCTTAAAAAATCAGTGTCAAAGAAGAAATTGCAAGGGATATCAGTAATTATCTTGATATTACTGAAAAAAAAGGAACACAACATATCAAAGTATATGGGACGTGCAAAGGCAGTGTTCAGAGGGAATTTATAGCCCTAAGTGCTTCCATTTAAAAAGAAGAAAGAGCTAAAATCAAAGACCTAAATGCACACCTGGAGGAACTAGAAAAAGAACAGCAAACTAATCCCAACACAAGCAGAAGGAAAGAAACAACAAAGATTAGAGTAGAAATAAATGAAATTGTGAATAAAAACACTAGTGAGTATTAACAAAAGCAAAAGTTGGTTCTTTGAGAGGATCAATAAAATTGACAAACTCTTAGCTAGACTTACAAATAAAAAGAGAGAAGATGCAAATAAATAAAATCAGAAATGAAAGGGGGAACATTACTGCTGACCTCAAGTAATAAGAAGGATCATAAAAGGATACTATGAACAACTATGTGCCAACAAATTAAACAACTTAGATGAAATGGACAAATTCCTAGAAACACACGAACAACCTACATTGACCCTAGAAGGAATAGAAGACTTCAACAGACCAATTACAAGTAAAGAGATGGAAAGTCATTTAAAAAACCTCCCAACAAAGAAAAGCCCAGTATGAGATGGCTTCACAGGTGAAGTCTACCAATCAGTCCAAGAATATTAATATCAATCCTTCACAAACTCTTCCATGAAATTGAAGAGGAGGGAACACTACTTAACTCATGTTATGAGGGTAATAGCACCCTAATACCTAAAGCAGATAAAGATACTACAAGAAAAGGAAATTACAGATCAATTTTTCTTATGAATATAGATGCAAAAATCGTCAACAAAATACTTGCAAACCAAATCCAACAGCACATTAAAAGAATTATATACCGTGATCAAGGGGGTTTTAATTCCAAGTATGCAAGGGTGGTTCAACATAAGAAAATCAATTAATATAATATAGCACATTAACAAAACAAAGGGAAAAACACACATGAGCATCTCCATTGATGCAGGAAAGACATTTGACAAAATCCAGCACCCTTTTTTGATAAAAACACTTACCAAAATACGATTAGAAGGAAACTTCCTCAACATGATAAAGGGCATATAAGAAAAACCCACAGCTAACATCATAATCAATAGTGAAAAACTGAAAGATTTCCCTCTAAGATCTAGAACAAGACAGTGATGCCCATTGTCATCTCTGTTATTCAACACTATACTTGAAGTTCTACCCAGAGCAATTAGACGAGAAAAAGAAATGAAAGGCATCCAAACTGGAATGAAAGAAGTAAAACTTTCACTCTTTGCACATGACATGATCCTATATAGAGAAATTCTTAAAAAATCTACAACAAGCTACAAAAGCTAATAAATGAATTCAGTTAAGTAGCTAGGCACAATATCAAGATGCAAAATCAGTAGTATACACTAGTAAAGAGAAAGCTGGAAAGGACATAAAAAATCCATTAAAAATAGCAAATAAAACAATTAAATATCAAGGGATAAATGTACCAATGATATTAAGAACTTGTACACAGAAAACTAAAAAACATTGCTAATAGTAATCAAAGAAGACCTAAATAAATGGCAGGGTATTCTGTATTCTTTTTTAGAAGATTAAATATGGTTAAGATGTCAATTCTATCCCAGATGATTTACAGATTCAATACAGTCCCAATAAAAATTCCAATAGTCTTCTGTGTCAAAATGAAAAGGCCAATTATCAAATTTATTTGGAAAGGTAAGGGGTAGTACATAGCCAAAACATCTTGAAAAAGAACGAAGTTGGAGGAGTCACACTTCCTGAATTTAAAGCATATTACAATATAGCGGTCAAAACAACATGGTCTTGGGAAAAGGACAGACATATTAACCAATGGAATAGAATTGAAAGTTCAGAAATAGAATCTCACATCTGAGGCAAATTGATTTTTGACAAGACTGTCAAGTCCAATCAATTGGGAAAGAATAATCTCTTCAAAAAATGGTCCTGGGAGAATTGGATATCCATATGCAAAAGAATAAAAGAGGAGCCCTATCTCACACCATGTACAAAAATTAACTCAAAATGGATTAAAGACCTAACTATAAGAAGCAGGACTATAAAACCTCTAGAAGAAAATGTAAGGAAGCATCTTTGGGATCTTCTGTTGGGTAATGGTTTCTCAGACTTTACAACCAAAGCACAAGCAATTGAAGAAAAAATAGATAAATGGGACCTTCTCAAAATTAAAACATTTTGTGTATCAGAAGACTTTGTCATGAAAGTGGAAAGAAAACCTACTCAATGGGAGAAAATGTTTGTGAATCACATATCTGATAAGGTCTTAATATCTAGAATTCATAAATAAAACTACAACTCAAGTATAAAAATACACAAACAACCCAATTATAAAATGGGCAAAAGACTTGAAAAGACAGTTCTCCAAAGAGGATCTGCAATGACTAAAAAGCATGTGAAAAGATGCTCAACATCACTAGCTATGAGAGAAATGCAAATCAAAACCACAAGGAGATATCATTTCACTCCCACTAGGATGGCTACTATTTAAAAAAAAAAACTAAGAAAACTACAAATGTTGGAGTGGATGTGGAGAAATAGGAACACTTTTTCATTGCTACTGGGAATGTAAAATGGTGCATCTGCTGCGGAAGACTGGCTATTCAACAGGGAACTAAGTATAGAACTGCCATATTCAATGCTGCTAATGGGTATATACCCAGAAGAATTGAGAGTAGGGACTTGAACAGATATTTGCACACTGATGTTCATAGTGGCATTATTCACAATTACCAAAATATGGAAGCAATCCAAGTGTCTATCAACAGATAAATGGATAAATAAAATATGGTGTATATAATATATATTATATATATGTGTGTATATATATATAATGGATTATTATTCAACCAAAAACAGGAATGAAGTCTCCTGATGCATGTGACAACATGGGTGAACTTTCAGGACATTATGCTGAGTGAAATAAGCCAGACACAAAGGAACAAACATTGTATGATCTCACCGAAATGAACTGATTATAATAAGCAAACATAGAATTAGAATCTAGAATATAGATTGGGAGTAGAGAATGTGGAGTTGATGCTTACTTTGCACAGAATTTCTATTTAGGTTGATTGTAAAAGTTTGGAAATGGATAGTGGTGATGGTAGCACATTATAGTGAATGTAATTAACAGCACTGAATTATATCAGCGCTGTGGTTATTATATCAGTGAATGTGGTTAAAAGGGGAAATTTTAGGTGGTATATGTTATTACAATACAAATTATTCCCATCTCTTCTTCAGACAGCCAGTTTCTCCTGGGGAACTTCATCGGATTTCCTGGCTTGCAGCCTGCTCTACAAATTTGGATTTGTTTAGCCCCATGATCATGTGAAACAATTCTATAAAATCTTCTAATATTTACAGATATATCCTAACAGTTCAGTTTTCCCTAGAGAACCAGAACCCTAAGTAATACAGCTTGGTACAGAGAGTGGTTCTTGAGAAACAGAATCTTAAAGATGGGATTTCTGAATTTGTATTGTTTTTTTTGCAATTGGCTCTCTACTCTGACTAGATTCAAAGGCACTAATGACTATTTTTCCAATAATCAAGAGGTCACTGAGAGTGGACCTAGTGGGAGTGGGTGAGTTGGCAATAGTGATATGCAAAATACCACCACTGCATATGACTACTTCCACGCTTATAAGAGGCAAGGCTCTCGGTTAGAGTATTTTTCACAACTTAACAGAGTTCTGTGGAGTTAAAAGGTACAATGATGTTGGCTGGTCATTACTGAATATGCTAGATACAGTTATAAAAGAAAAGGTATGAGCTGAAGCCTTCAAATTTGCAACATAAACACCACATGAATGATATGAAAGTTTATATGTGTGCCCTGAAAGCAAAAATGCTTCGTACCTACCCTCTCCAACCCTCTTTTCTTCCAGACTTGTAACTAAAGTTACAACAAGCCCCCAAAGGTGAAGTACAAAATGTGATCCATGAAGAACTATGCTATACTCAAAAGAAGTACGTGAGTTGTTTTCCAATTTATATAAACAGAAATGAGGGGGAAATGTGTGGGAATGGATATTAAGGATGTGGGATAATGGTGTAATGAATATAAAGTTGGATCAGGCTGAATTTAATGCTCTGGGCCCACTAAGCAGAGAGTCTGGATTCAATGTTGTAGCTCAAGAGGTTAGAAAGGGCTCTAACAGTTTGTTCGGGTGGGTAGCTGAAACTTGGATCACAGGATGGCTGACATTACCTGAGGCTGAAGTGCCAGAATTGATCTAGTATACTGTAGATGAGGGAATCTAAAAGCTTAGAGATATTGAAATGTTAGAATGGATTTACCATATAAGACCTGCTCACATACCCCAGGAATTTCCAGAGGACACACCTTTCACCAGGACTGTGAGGAATAAATTTGTGAGACTAATTCCATCTTCCCCTGAAGGTATCGGTAGATGTTCTCTGTAGGTCAGTTATTACCTTGTGAATTGCTGTCACAGAACTAGGCTACTTAAACACTATGGGGATGATCAACCCTAGGCTGACAGAAGTCAAATAGCAGCACTTAATCGGCAAAGACAAGGTGGGCATGGCTACCACAATGAAAAGCAGACTCAAAGCAGCAAACTAGTCTGAGTCACATAGACTTATGATCTTGGCTAATAGATCATGGGGTACCTAGGAGTAAAATAGATGGGCAATCTACTAAATTATTTCATGATCTGTATAAGCAGAAGAGTTCTAGGTCAAGTGAACAAAAGTCTAAATTGAATTATTGAAACAGAGTCATGGCCCCTTAATCAATTACTAGAGTTGAGAATATGCTAGATACAGTTATAAAAGAAAAAATGACCCTTGAATGAGGGACAGGTTGGATCCCCTTGGGAAGGACCCTGTTACACTGCCAAAAATGTATACTGTTAATCTTCCTCCCAACCTTCCCCAAAAAGACCCTCGGCCTATTACCAGGAAAACTGTGTATTGGAGAAAAGGGTATGACCAGAAATTTGGGGGATTATTAGACACTAGCTCAGAAGTGACATTAATTCCAGGAGACCCTAAGCATCACCATGGTCTACCAGTCAGAGTAGGGGCTTATGGAGGTCAGATGATGAATGGAGTTTTAACTCAGATCCATTTTACAGTGGGTCCCTGGACCCACTCTATGGTTATTGCTCTAGTTCTGGAATGCCTAATTGGAATTGACATACTTAGCAACTGGCAGAACATCCACATTGGTTCCCTGACAGGTGGAGTGAGGGATATTACAGTAGGAACAGCCAAGTGGAATCCACTAAAGCTGCCTCTACCTAGCAATATAATAAATCAAAAGCAATACCAGATTCCTGGAGAAATTGCAGAGATCACCATCAAGGACTTGAAGGATACAGGTGTGGTGAATCCCACCACATCCCTATTCAACACTACTCTTTGGCCTGTGGAGATCAAATCTCCACCAGATTGATCTTGGTGGATGACAGCGGAATATTGTAACCTTAACTAGATGGTGACTCCAATTGCAGCTGCTGTTCCAGATATGGTACCATTGCTTGAGCATATCAACATATCTCCTGGTACCTGGTATACAGTAATTGATCTGGCAAATGCTTTGTTCTCAGTTGTTGTCAGGAAGGACGACCAGAAACAGTTTGTTTTCAGCTGGCAAGGCTAACAATACACCTACACTGTCCTACCTCAAGGGTGTAGCAACTTTCCTGCCCTACGTCATAATATTGTCTGCAGGGAACTTGATTGTCTCTCCCTCCCACAAGACATCAACATCACACTCGTCCATTATATTGATGATATCATGTTGATTTTCCCTAGTGAGCAAGAAGTAGCAACTACTCTATACTTATTGGTAAGGTATTTGCAAACAAAATACAGTGGCCATCCACCTCAGTGAAATTCCTAGGTGTCCAGTGGTATGGGGCATGTTGCAATATCCCTTCTAAAGTGAGGGATAAGCTGTTGTATCTGGCCCCTCCGATGACTGAAAAAGAGGCAGATCACCCAGTTGGCCTCTTTGGAATTTGGAGACAATATATTCCTCACTTGGGTGTGCTACTCTGGGCCATTTACTGAGTGAAAGGACAAGCTCCTGGTTTTGAGTGGAGACTGAAACAAGAGGAGGCTTTGTGACAGGTCCAGGCTGCTGTGCAAGCTGTGCTGCCGCTTGGGCCATATGATCCAACCATCTGTGGCTGATTACATCTACAATCAACAGAGGAGATTGCCTTCAGTAATGAGAGAAGTCTCATCTAATCAGTTGAAGGCTTTAAAAAGAGAAGTGGTTTCAGCAGTCAGAGAGAATTCCCATCTCTACTTCAGACAGCCAGTTTCTCCTGGGGACTCAGCAACAACCTTCATCTTAGTTCCTGGCTTGCAGCCTGTCCTAGGGAATTTGGACTTGTGTATCCCCATGGACATGTAAGACAATTCTATACAATCTCATAGTATTTACAGATATCTCCTATCAGTACTGTTTCCCTAGAGATCCCTGACTAATACAATATGCCAGGCATGCCTGAATCACAGTGGGACTTTGTGACTAATTCTTGCCAAAGGAATGTGAGCAAAGTGGTATCCCACCACTTTGGAGTCAAGGTGATTTTGAAGTGGGAATAGTTTATGTAACATCTCATTCACTCTTTGCCAGCTGATTTTCACTCAGAGTGATCTTGGAAGACATTCATTAAAGGTGACAGAAACTCCATCATTCTGGGTCCCTGAATGACTCTTGTCCATTCCACAATTTGGTAGGATTGGAAAAACAGAAGAAAGGATATGTAAGTAAATGTTGCTACTTTTTGAAATTTAATATCAGAAACAAGACACAAAATATCCGTGTGTTTCAGAATGCAGGCAAAGAGCCTGTGAAGGGTCTGAGATTCTACCCTACTTGTAAGCTAACAAGTTATTTTGCCACAATTTCATGGATGCTGGCAGAAGACACGACCACAATAGTAGTAGCCAGAGTATTAGCATGTATTGTGCTTCTTCCTCATTCTTAATTTCTACATGGTGATGGGAAGTGGGTCAGGTAATGCTGACACACAATGAATTACATTATAGGAGAGGACCCCGGGCTTAGGGAACCCAGATCTTTTATGCTTAACAGTAAGCATAACGGCCCTTTGCTTGGGAGGGAGACACTATATCTTCCAACGCTATAAGCAAATCTATCTTTGTTCCAGACAAAATCACTCTTTCTGTCATCCAAAGTTGTGTACTATACAAACAACCTTGGGAAGAAGATATTTAGAACAAAAGGACTTCACTTACAAGATGTGTAAAATCACAAGCAACCCATGAAGAATTGTCTCTCTCTTTATATATGTACACATACACACACACCACATATATACATACCTATATACACATGTATGATATATGTATACATTTATTATCTAATATATTAATATGCTACAAATATTTATATTATGTAATATATTTAATATATTTAAATCTCTGGTTAGCAAATAGTTAATTAAATGGATCAAAAATAAGCATATTTAAAACCCTATACTAGATGGTTATTTAACCTCTCTGTGCCTTGGTTCTCTCACTTGTAAGATTGGGATAATAAATGTACCCCCGATAGCATTAGTTTGAAGTTTATATTATACAATGCATGTGAAGCTCCCAGAATTGTAGTTGGTTTATATGTGTTTATTAAAATATTAGCTATTATTATTTTATTATATTAATGTTCATATTTTATCATGTTTCAAAAAATCATCTCTTGGTTACTACTTCTTTTACTGGGCAATTATTAATAGCTATCATTTATACATATGTGCATGTAGTGTATATATTGTGCTTTGTGCATTACAAAAAAATTATACCTACAATTCTATTCACCTTTTAATGATCTTAATTAGAATGTTTTTCTTCTGAATATAGAAATATCTAAGTTTTATTTTATTTTTATTGATTCAAGTAGACTCAAGTTGAAGTATAGAAACAAATTAAAATAGAGGGAATATCCTAGACTTTGGCATCCTTCCCTCCCCATGAAATGGACCCTGGAACAGCATAATAATTTCCTTTTCCGTTATCAATAGAATCCTTTTAATGAACTGTAGTCCATCAGACTATAGAAAGAGAAACAGGTGCAGTTTGGAAAGGAAACGGAAAGAAAAGACTCATTAAAAGCACTATGATTTTCCATTCAAAAAGTATTCACAGCCCATTAAAATCTGAAATCTTCCATTCTTGTGGGAGAAAACATCAGGAAAATGTTTTTTCCTTTTCTTTAGATTTGCAACTACTAAAAATCCCCCTTTAAACAGTAAGATCAGGCTGTGCTGCCAAACATATGCTTCTATATATGGCATTTTGCCAGATTCTCAGTGGCCTCTAATCATCTTTCATTTCCTGGGGAATGAAAGCTTAGGGGGAAGCTCAGGTAATAATGAGTTAGTGCTATTAGCACTTTCTGCACAGGATGGTGGGGGAGGGGGTCAGAGAGGAGTGAATTAGAGTGGGAGGCAGCAGCAGGGAAGGATCTATAGGGTTCATTCTTAGGTTAAATATTCTGTTTGGAAATTTTCTCTTGTTGGCTTGTAAAATCTCCCTCAGTTGTCTGAGCTTCAACTGAAATTAAACAATGAAACTAACTTGTTGAATTTACTTAGACAAAATGAAAATGGCTACTAAGTCTCCCAGGTTATTTACCCTCTTCTTTTCTGCAAATAGTGTTGGACAATTGAAATAAATGTGCCTGTTTCTAATGAAGAACATGACACCATTATTGCATACTAACTACCAGCCCAGGAGTTTAATTAAGAACTAATTACTCATTTTGGTACCATATTGCCTTAATTCTCCTGCAAAAGCAGCCAATCCATAGATGTAGTCACTAGTGGGCCAGTTATCCACCTGGCCCTTGACCACTGCATTTGAGGGACTTTCAGAGCAGCAATCATGGTTTTGCTAATGTATTTTCCTTTTACCTTTCAGAAATAACATTTTTGTTGGAATAAGGACCTTATGTCTCCCAATGTTCCGTTCAGTCCTCATTTAAGGGAATAAAACACGTTTAGAATGACAATTATTTACATAAATTTGAAAGCAGCGAAATGTACAGATAAATAAAGATGACTTTACTGTTTACTCCCTTTGCTTAATTCAAGGCTTAGTCTAACTAGGTCAAGATGATAACTGTTTCCTGATATTAACAGCAAACCCCAAATCCTGCAAAGCAGATTACCTACTGGGATTATAGTACAAATGTTTAGTGTTCCAATCCATGCAATATGTCACCAGCAAAATTTCAGGGGAGATAAGAGGAATACCAGAAGCAAAAAAGTAGTCTGTTCCCCCCTACCCCTCCCTCACTTCCGTTCCCATAATGTTCAATCAAAGCAGCAGGATTTATTTTTATTAAAATAAAATTTTTATTTTATCCTTAAAATTGGCAGTTAAATAGTCTGTGTGGTAATTTACTGTAAGTGTTATGTAGGTATAAAGGAGAGCGTGATTTCCATGACCTGTAGAACAAGCTACTTTTCTGCCTGCTGGGGAGAATTTAGTTTGAGATAGGTATTTGTTGACATTGATTACCTGTTAATGACCTTGATAAGAAAAGGATATATAGCTCTCACCTACCTATATTTAACAAGTGGAGTTACTAATATTGGCTAAAATATACCTGTGAAATGAATAGTTATCACAGCCTTGATGCATATGTTCAGTTTGATACCCAAAATAGTCTTGGGGTTGCAGGGCTTTTTAGCAAATACTGGTAATCCTCACTGGCTAGCAGTAGTAGGTAGAGGTCAGATGTCCCTTTCCTGTTGAGACCATTAATAAGTGATAGGTTTTCATTCGGATGTGAAAATTTGTTAATGAAAGTGTACAGCCATTTAGTTATCCTTCAGGGCTTAAGACCAGTGGTCATAGCCTATAATCCTTATCTAAACCCATAAAAAAGAGAATGATTTACATGGCTGAGTGAGGGGTTTGATAATGTTCCAAATCTATCCCATTAGAGTCACCAAAATAAAAATCATCTATGTGAGTTTGAATTTTGGTTTTACCAAAAGACCCCATCCAGCCATGCCAGATAAGGCAGTTTACTCTATATATCATTTATCAATATAGAAAATATTTGATAAGAATTTTTTGATTTCTAGGTTTTCCCACCAAAACTTTAATTGTGTGAAAACATCAATTAATTTAATGAAGGTTAAGAAAAGTATAAGAGGAATTTGTAATCATAGATATTTCTGTTAGTAAAATTGAAAATAATAACTACTCGTGTAGCCATGTCCCAAATAACAAGAATACTTTTCCTTTCAATAGTAACAAAAGCACCAAAAAGAGTGTACTATGGTGATTTTTAAAAAGCAAATTTAACTAAAGTCTTTTGGCTCTGTAGCATTTAATTTTATTTCACATCTATTAAGAGAATACTTCAGAGAATCTCAAACCACTTTGATATATTAGAAATAATAGGATAGGTTTATACTGGGGTAAAACCCCATCCCAATATCCCAGTGGCTTTAGACATAAAGTTTATTTTCTACTCATGTTAAGTCCACTGTAGATTGTGCAACTCTCCACAGAAACTGAATTCAGTGTGATGTCTTAGCAATTCAGACTATTTTAAACTTGTACCTCTGCCATTAAAAATATATGAGATTTTCTCTCACTACCAAAACCAATAGCAGAACTGGAGAATCATGAAGAGGTTTTTCTCTGTATCAGTCTGGAAATGACATTTATTGCTTCAGCCCACATTTCATTGGCCAGAACTAGTCTCATGATCCCTTCTCCTGGAAGGGAACTAGAAAGGGGGAACTTTGGAACATTTGGTGAGCATCACTTTGCAAAATTAGATTGTTAGACTTTTCTATCAACTAGCTCTGAGAAGGAGCACATGATCATTAGCATACTCTTCCCCAAAGATTGTTTTCCAGAGTTTACAAACAAAAAGTTGCATAAAGTAGGGTAAGATTTTGAGTATGTGGATATTTTCCCCACCCGGAAATAAAAAACAAAAGGGAGCTTAATCAGATTTACAAACAAAATAAATTCACCAGTGCTGTGAACTAGTTCTTGCTGCCTTCTCTTCTTTTAACAAATGCTTCGCCCCAGATCATAAATGTAGGAGAAAAAACAAATGTTCCCTTTTAAAGGTGCAGCAAAAATAACATTGCTCATTTGTGATTGAAAGCATTCTCTCTCTCTCTCTCTCTCTCTCTCTCTCTATTTCCTTATCTCTGAACAGTTGTTTTCCCATATAATCTTAGCACCTGAAGATTCCATGCTCTCTCACAAAGAGAAAAATAACCCATGCAACAGATTTCTCCTTTTTGTTACTCTTTATTTAAAATGTCCTTCTTTCTCACTACCTTAAGAATTAAATGCCTCCCTTTTATTCATAAGTTAACAATTTTTGCTTAGGTTTCCTATTTCAAAAATATAAAAAAGAATTTTCAAGCTGAAGGGAACATTTATTTTTCTCTTTAATTTTCCTTTCCATTATAGGAATATTTCCAATTCTTTTAGAATTCCCTGGTTGTCTTTCATATTCATAGAATAACTAATCTCTCAAGGAACATGACTGAACTCAAATGAGAACAATATAAAAATGTTTTAAAACAATAATAAGATAGATATGGTCCTGTTAGAAAGCATTAAATTAAATAATTTCATAAAGGTGCCTCTGGAATTTTTTTACTTACTTTTATTTGTAGTTACAAGATTATCCCTTTAAAATTCCAGTACATAAACCTGATTTTGTTGTGTAAGCCACAATTCTCAGAGGCTTAATAGTAATATATCAATTTTCTCTAAAACAAAATCTGTTTCATGCTATAAATATTTTATTTACTTTTACTGTGACTAGAAAACAGTTCAATATGTAAATGTCTCCTTTTAGTAAACGGCATATGTAATGGTTAGGCTAATGTGTCAACTCGGCCAGGTAATTGTGTCCAGGTGTTTGGTCTAGCGAGCACTGGGCTAATTGTAATACAAGAGCATTTATGGACTTCGATCACCAGTGAGTTTACTGCATGGATGGCTGATTACATCTGCATCAATCAGGGAGGTTGCATCATCAATGGGTGATGCTTTTATCCAATCAGTTGAATGCCTTAAAAGGGGAAGTGATTTCAACATTCATAGAGAATTTCCCAGCTTGTCGTTGGGCAGCCAACTTCTCCCAGAAGACTTGGGGTAGGGTAGGCGTTATAGAACACCATTTAGTAGCCCAGGATGATTTTTTTGTCATGTATTTGTTATTAAAAGAGTGATGACAATTTTTAAGTTTTCTACTAAGTTTTCCATCTCCCAGAAAGGTCATCAAGGACCTTTCATCGGAGCCTCTGGTTTGCAGTCTGCCTGAGGAACCTGGACTTGTGCATCCCCACAATTGTGTGAGAGACTCTTTTAAAATCTCATATTATTGACAGATATCTCCTGTTGATTCTGTTTCCTGAGAGAACCCTGAATAATACAGCATATGTTGATAACTTTTTGAGGTTTATTTGCTTATTCAATAGGTCAATCTCCTAGAAACTCTGCCCTCTGGGACAAATCTTCAAAGCTGGATATGTGACAAAAACTTTCCTGTGTCAGAATCACATATTTTAGGAGACTTGGGGTAGGGTAGGCGTTATAGAACACCATTTAGTAGCCCAGGATGATTTTTTTGTCATGTATTTGTTATTAAAAGAGTGATGACAATTTTTAAGTTTTCTACTAAAATCCCTTCTTTTATCCTTAGTGAACAAAAGAGTCGCCTTTGAGGAAATGAAAAAGAAATGTTCCATCTCAACAATGGTTTGAAAATGAATTTGATTTATAAATAATCCAAACGGGGCTCCCAGACTTTATGTCTAAATAATTTAAAGATATAAATCAAGCTAACAAACTCAATTTGAATTCTCCTCCCAGAAGTTCCTCTTCAGTGCAGGACTTTGAACTGGAAGGAGCTTCAGTTGGTTCATTTTCAGAGTTCCTGGGGTCCAGAACCCCAACTTCACTAGATCTTCCTTCAGTCCCCTTCTACTCACCTGAGAACTGGAGCCTGAGAAACCCCATCCCAGTTTCCACCTCTGTAGTCAGATTGGCCAATATAACTTTTCTGCTGGTGATTCTCAGATCCTGCTTTTATTCTGCATCTTAATGCACAATCCCTGATATTATCTGGATCCAGTTGCTATAGATAGTTGGTTCCCACCCACTCATATTTTGGGGTATGTGAGAATTTCTTGTTACCTTGTTCTGTAGTAGATGTTGTCCATGGAATTTTTATCTGTTTTTGAGGAGATTTTCTGTCATCTGTGCATGATCTATCTAAGCCTCATTTACCTTATCTGTAAAATAGGGATAACAGTAGTATCTGCCTTACAAGATTAGGATAAGAATCAAATAATTTGAGACTTGTAGTTGTTAAACACAATACCTGGCAAAAAATTAAAAATTGAAAAAATGCTTGCTCTTATTATTTAGCCATTAGGTTCAAGTTGCTCAGAACCTTCTAGATTCTTATTTATCATGAACTCCCAAAGAAACTTTCTTATTTGTTTTCAGAACACATAACAGATATCAAACAGCAAACTAACGGGTGGTAGGAGGTGCCATTACTCACAATTGCAATTACATCAGAAAGGTTCTTGACAGCCTGCTATTTGAGGGAAGGCACAGCCTGCTATTTGAGAGAAGGCACAGAACTAAAAAAGTGATAAAGAACTATATTATTCCCCAGTACAATAATGGAAACTTATACTTTTCACATAGAGAGTTTAGTGTTGTTAGGTAATAGCTTGAAAAACATTTAAAGTAGCTTTAAATAAAACCCCAGAAGTTAACTCAATTAAAACTTTCAAAAAACAAACAAAAAACAAAAACTCGACCATAAAACATACTTTATTAAGCACCTAGTTACCTTTTTATCCTTCCGAGGGTAAATAAATAGCTATGTACTAAAACAAACAACAACAACAAAAAAACCTATAGAAAAAAACCCATTAAAATTACCTTGTTATTCAAAGTTATGTTGAAAAACAAATCATGTGCCAATAACCACATGGCAAATCTCTCCTATTACAGGGCAGAAAAGCCAGTATAATGCTTGATATATATTCATCTACCCTCTAAGAAACGTTATTTTGAGAGAGTCTAAACTCAGTAACAAGTTTCGGTTGCCTGCAAATTTGAGTAGTTTGGTGGTAGCACTATATTGAAGTCCAAATGAAGAAACTTATACCAAGAGATCCAGTAAAGTCCAATTCTCAAGTCTGTTTTCATTCCACTCTACAACATACTGGCACTTTACGGAGCTCTCGTCCAAATGTGGGCTCTTAGCCTTTTGACATCTCTTTGAATCTCCCCAGATTATAGGAAACTGAAGGGTAGAGGATGATGACTTTGTCCTGGTTATGACTGGAACAGGGACTCTGGAGGTTGGTGTCTCACACTAAAACGATCAGCAAAGATTACCTAAGACCCGAATTGCCTGGCTATTTTGGTGATTTTGAATGACTCAGGTAGCTTGTGTCCCAATGTCACCATTTGTAGAGTGGCTCACTTCATAGAAAAATCACGCGACTCCCAGAGCAATATGGGTGGCACCGGTGAGGAAAGCAGATAAGCAAAAGGAGCCTCTGGAGGAAAGGAGTGGCCACCCTGAAACTTGTGTGGATTCAGAAGGGCTGGAAAGCAGCACTTTGCTGCAAAATGGGAATTGGGAAAGGAAAGAGAAGGATGAGCACTTGAAGTTTTAAGGTCCTTGGACTCTCAGCAACATTTAATACACTCAACAACACTCCTTACTCTTGCAATGCAATGCTCTTTCCAGAAACTGCACATACCTAACTATCATCCTGCTTCTCAGACCACTATTTTCTGTATTATTTCCTTCTTCTTTTCATCCCCTGATCCACTTCTCTTTTCACTCTGCCCCCTCTCTTTTGGGAATTCACCATTCTCTAGGTTGCTTTTAGATGATGTATTTAAAAGCTGGCACAGTAAGTCAGTACCTTTTTTGTCTTTTAATACATTAGCATTCCCCATTTGAGTTATTTCATGGGAATCATGCTGTTATTATAAATGAAAGTTTAAATGAAAATAATGATAAACTTGACTACCTTTAAATGGTGAACTGCTGCTGATCAAATGATACCATAAAAAGGAATGAAAAGATAAACCACTAAGTGGAAGAACTACTCTCCAGGAAATACAAAATATCCTACAAATCAATAAGACATAAAGAGACAACTCAGAAAAATAAGGAAAGACTTAACAGGTCCTTCAAAAAGAGGAAATTGCAATTGCAATAAACTTAAGGAAAGTTACTGGACTTTAGCAATCAACTAAATTCAAATTGAAATGATTTTGAAATAGCACTATACATCCACCAGATTAGTAAACATTATAACAACACACCAAGTGTTGCTAGGATGTATTGCAGTGAGTACCCTGTAGAGGGGAGTGTTAAGTGTTTTAGTCACTTTGCTAAACAGTTTGACTTACCTAGAAAAGTTGAAGAGTTTCATTCCCAATGCCCCATCAATTCCACTCCTAAGTATGTAGAGAAATTATTGCAAATGTCATTTCCAAGCATGTGTATGGCAGCACTATGTGTAATACCCCTAAAGTAGGAACAACCCAAATGCCAATCTGAGATAGAATGGACATATAAATTATAAGGCATTCATATGATGGAATTTATACAGCAATGTAAATAAACAAAGGCTATGAGCAATAACATTTATGATTATAAACATAATGTTGAATTCTACTTATATAAAGTTCAAAAACAAGCAAAACTAAACTCTGTTGTCTCAGGCTATGTACATAGGTACTAAATCCCTAAAAAGAAACATCTCGACTGGGGAAGAAGTCATTGTAACCATGAGGGGCACACAGAAGGTGGGCGTGGAGGTGAAGGGGGTTTTCACTGTGCTGGCCATATTGTTTCTTGATCAGGGTAGTGGTTACATGACTAGATATTTGCTTAAAATTATTATTTACACTTCTCCATAATAAAAAGCAAACCAACAACAAAAATAAAGTGGGAGTAGAAGGGAAGTACAGTAGCTACCCTCCAAAGATGATCTCCCAATGAACTGCATCCTTATATAGTACCCTTCTCTCAAATCTGCGTTTCCTTCGATCCATAGAATATAGTGAAAGAGATGCTGCATGACTGCTCAGCAAGGTCAGAAGAAACCATGGAGTTTCCTCCTTGGTCTCTTGGAATGCTTACTCCAGAGAAAGCCAACCCCCATGTAAGAAGTCTTGACTTCCCCGATGGTGCCATACTATGAGGAATTACAAGTTAGTCATGCAGTACGACTTCATGGGGAGACAGATGCCCACCTAGCCTGCAGCTATTCTAGCCATCCCTGTTCAAATGGCAGATATGTGAGTGAAAACATCTTCAGATAACTCTAGCCCCATAATGTGATCAAAACTGCATGAAAGACTCTGAGCACCACCACCCAGTTAGCCCAGTCAAAACACAGAAGTGCAAGAGAAGTGTTTTAAACCACTAAGGTTTGAGGTGAAGCCACTAAATTGTGGCGTGATTTGCTATGTAGCAATAGATAACTAAAACAGAAGGGGAATGAAACTAGCAGAAAAATCAAAGTGGGAAATTAATTTTATAATTAATCAAGACAAGAAAAAAAAACCAAAATCTCATATTTTAGATAATAAAGTAGCACTTCTTGGAAGATGACTCACACGTCTATTTCAACACATACACATCCTCTTTTCTGATCTCCAAACTCATATTTTTAAATGTATTCTAGACACCTATACCTGGATATTCTGTTGGGTTTTTTAACTTGACCTGCCTAAACATAAACACATGCCTTTCCCCTGAAATTAGATCCTTCTCCTAAATGAATAATTCTGTTAATGTCAGACTAAACCTGAGTCATTTTGTATTCATACTCTTAATTAATTACATTCATTTCATTATAAATTTTAGCTTTCATCCATTCAAATGATTCATTCAATCATTTGTTCCTTCAATGACTGTGGACTCCCTAATAAGTTCCAGGCTTTAAACTAGATGCTGAACCACAGAGGTGACCAAACCAGCCACACTTCCTGCCTTTGATGGGATTTTCCACAAGTTCTTGCAACAGCCTCTCCCATTTGATTTCCACTCTCTCCACTCTCTTTCTAGGTCTTATTTCTTCCACATTGAACTAAAGGTCAATTTCTGTAACTAGAGAACAGGATTTCCTGCCTCCTATTTTCACTGATCTGACTTAGATTGAGCCTTGCACTTTGCTTACCATGTTCCTTGACAAAAGTGCTTTACTGATACAGTACAAATCTGCTTTCTCCATCTCCCAGCACTTTAATGCAACATTTAATGCAAACTTTACGTGGTATCATCCCTGCTTATTTATTCCTACTCAATATTCAGAGCATATCTCAAATGTCACCTCTTCCATGAAACCTTTTCTGTATATGAAATACTCTTTTGTTCATTTCCCAACCAGTCTATCTTTGGGTGGGTGGGGGAGAAGCAACGTATATTCTGCATGTATCATTTGTGTCTGTATTGTTATTTGAAATGAATAATGATTGCCCTTTCCAAGCCATGATTCATAGAGTTCCTTCCACCTGGAATATCCTTTCTCTTAATTTTTTAACTTATTTGACCCTAATTCCACATGATCTATTTTCATAGTCTATTTTCATTTTAGTAGGGTTTACAACTGATAAATGCATTTCATCTACGTTAAAGTTCTGTCACAAGGTAACATACAGTTACAGCTGCTATGAATATAGTGAAATGGAAACAATAAGATATCTTAGGAATTTCTGAGTTTATATGAATGATTCTGCAAGTTGGTAAAGAAGATAAAACTTAATTCAAATATCCTTTTTAAATGTGTTCCAAAAAAATATGACAAAGCTAGAAAGTCTGGTTTTGGTTGCCTCACAGATATGTAGAAGAATATGCCACACTTTAAGAAATTAAGCTGCTTGTTGCTCTAGAAATTTTTCCTTCAAGTATTTCCACAAAACAAGTTTAATGGAGCATTGTGTCATTGAAACAAATTTCCCCCAAATTTTCCTTCTAATATTAAAAATTATTCATATCATTTTAATGCTGGATTCATTCTTACTTTCAGAATTTTTTTTTTTTGTTTAAACCCTTGTATATAATGATTTCTTAAAAGGAGAAATTCCTGAGTATTTGACAAATTTTTCAGCCACGCAAGTTTCCAGTACAGCCTTTTTTTAAATTATAAGACACATTTTCATATGGGAGTCATTTTTACAGAATTTTTGTTTAAAACCTTGTACACAATGATGACTTGAATGCATTTTTCCCAAAGATTTGACTGAGTTTTTTAACCACACACATCTTATAAAAGCACCTAAGAAAATAAGAAAATTGATGAAACAAAGCTCTCATGAATTAAAGATAACCAAGGTATGGTACACCACAACAAATTTAGGGGAAAGGAATTACAAAGACAGTAAAAGAATATTTTCTTTCCTAAGAATTCTTCATTTAATGCTTCCACAGATTGAAGAGCAAGGAGAAAGATGTGGATTTGCAATCTTTTATAGCAAGCCTTTACTCTAATTCTGAACAGCCATATACTCTATATAAAATATGAGTATCTAGATTTTACTAGCAGTGAAGTCAGAGGCAGTCTTACATAGTGGGGAGAGCACAGGGTTTACAAGAGAGACCTCCCTACTCCAATATAGACATTATGAAACTTGGGGCGGTTCATTTAAGGTCTTGAACTGCCTCAGCTTCCCTCTCTGCAAAATGAGATAATAACACCAAGCTTATAGCATTAAGATAATTAAATAAGATAATCATGGAGGAGGCAGTGGTCTTGTAATAGTAGTGAAGCTACCACTTCACTAACCCCTGACAAAAGTATACTTTCCTATTGATTTATTTAAGTTTCTATTTCCTTAGTTTTAAAACTCCATCCTCTTTATGTATATTAATAGGAAACTTATCTCACCTTATGCATAGTAATGAAACTATTAGATTATCTAATCCCAAAATCTGGATTAGATCCTGTTGTTTTCATTTTAGAACTAGAATAAACTGGTTCTGGTCGCTAGGATATGCACAGTTAAGAGGAGCTTGACCTAAAACTTACCTTTGCTTTATTAAAATAGTAAAAAATCACACCCACAGCCGCCATTGCACCACCATTTTCTTACATGTGATGTATGACCAAATATGTTTTGAAACAGCGTATGCTCAGCTAAGACCCACCTCCTACCCCATGTAATCTTGTTACTGGATTCCTCTAGGTTCTTGGCTATGTTACACAGAAGAATTTAAGAACATGCCAGTTTAGTTAGGGCAGTAGTTTATTAAGGAAATGAGAAAAGAGAAAATAACAGATTATGGGTTCTCAGGTGTACTTGGAGGCTGGTCCAGACAGAGAACCGGCTATTTAGCCTCTGTGCTTGCTTTTTAAACCATTAATTATTCCTCCCCTTGTTAATGTTCAGGGGAGGAGCCCCAGCTGTTTGCTGTTTTGATTGATTATCCCACCTGTCAATTCCCCCCCACCCCGTCCTGGGGGTGGCCATGATAAGGTCCCTTGAGAATGATAAGGTCCCTTGAGAATATCCGGGGCTTTTCCTTGATCCTGAACAAAATCTCGTTCTAAATGGAGGATTCTCGTGGGGCTCTTCCAGCAGCCTTCTTGTGAGGTCTTTCCTGCAGGAGATTGCTAGGTGGAATTCCATGGCCATGTGTTTCATAGCCATGTTTTTCTGCCAGGTTTTAGATTCATCTTCTCATTCCCTAAACTAGCCTGCCTCAACTCTCCCCTCAGAGGGTTTACACCTTTATTCTTAATGGGGTATTGAAGGGTGATGGTCATTCTTCTGTAATTACTTCCTGCTGGTTAGGGGCAGTAGGCCCTACCTGACTAGGTGTAAAAACCTCTTGCTACTCTACTGCGGTTGGGGAAAGATGAATCTGGCACTGTGGGTAGAGCAGGGTGAAATCCCCTTATGGCTAACAAGGTGTTGATTTCTGGAAGAAATAAACTTAATTAGAATTTTGAAGATATATGTTCCCACTAAAAGGATAAAGAAGATGGTGTTAAGCAGGCCCCAAAAGGGGGCCAGCCATGACATACTGGACCATGAGAGTGAGAAAGGCCAGGTGCCTTCAGAGGCTGAATCCTCCCAAAGTTGATGGGAAACAGCATTCTTCTTTGAGTTCTTTTATGCTGTTGGTTAACTCTAGGGAGAGATTGTGGTAGACCTGCTGGGTTTGGGTGTAAACTGTCAACACCAGTTCCCACAGCAGTGGTTATGCTTAGTTCAGCTAGGAGAGGTATGAGGAGAGGCACTGCCCTAGACATAAACTCACAAAGACAATATAGGCAGCAACAAGACAAGGATATGGCAAACAAAATAAAGACAGTACTGAGAAGAGCCATTCCTTTATCTTATAGGCACGTTCATTAACTACTTAGAAAATGAATTAAGTTTGCTAGGGCTTTTAACATGTTCAATATCCTTCTGTATATGATCTAGAAAAGAAAATATATCACCATAATCATCAGGCATATATCTAGAATAGGAGAGATATAGGTACAGTACTTAATACTAATTAATGCACTAATTAATGCATAAGTTTCTCTTTGAGCTGCAATTAATAGATCTAAGCTCCAGGTTTGTAATACCATACATGTCATCTCTCCATGGGAGCAGGCCATAATGCCAATTGTGTTGGTTTAAGTTCTACTCATAGTATTCTGGTAATTGTTACTCCACTTGGTATGCCCTTCACACAGCCAGCATCCTGCAGCACTGTTGATCCTAGAGAGAGACCAGGAAGATAAGGCTCTACTGTTTCACTGGCCTGGTACATGATGTCCTTTGGCACTATGAAACAGAGCCAGTCTGTGGCAATGTCCATTGTACATTTTGCCATATCCAGCCATTGCCGGCTACTGCAGGAGTCAGAAACTGCAACATATTCTCCATCCACTTCAGGAGATGTAGTAGACAGTTTTATTGTTTTAGGGGTCAGTGACAACCTAGCCAATAACTCAAATGGAGAGGCAACATGCAGTGTATTGAAGGCCTGGTTCGAATGTACAAGAGAGCTTGATGATACTGAAATCTATCTCTTTTAATTTTCATATACTTTCTAAACTCTTCCAATGCAATGTGTAACATATCAATGAACTTAACTTTTTAGTACTTTGCTTTTTACTTATACACCTTTACTATGATTATGTTAATTAATAGGTATTTTCATTTAGTAGTACAGAGAAAACTACTTTCTTCATTATTGTAAGAAAATCTAAGATTCCCAATGGAATCAAGATTATCTTTCCTTCGCCACATAAATATGCAGATTGAGGTGGCCTCTGACAGGTTATCCTGTTATGAAGTTACTTTTTGTTATTAATATCAATTTAGGTTTCTTATTAATAATGGCTTCCTGGAATTAAACATTTAAATGCCTCAGTTTACAAGATGCTTTTACAAACTCCTTATAATTAACCATAACTACATAGACTACTTACCTTACATTTAAATAAGCTTATTAAATTACAATTACCAGCCAATGAAATTTACTTTATCCATTTAAAAGAGAGTAGATCTACATTTCTTTCTTTAACTTAATATCATTAGATATGTACTTACAACTTTCATCACATTAAAGATTAATACATGTAATGTTAGTTTATTTACTTGGTATTCTATAAACCTAAGGAGATAACACCAAAGCTAAATAAAATTGAAACTGTGAGTAGTCTTAAAAGCATACTGACTGCTAGGTTCTGGAATAATTATAATTGTTTAATTTGTTTTAAAAGATCTTTCCATAGCTGTCAAGGACTTTTTCTTTACTTACTGAAATTTGGTAATAGGATTATTAACCCCCTTATTTTAAATCTGTTAAAAGGTTTAAATTGGGGAATTACAGAACAAACAATGATTTTTAATTCCCCAGCCTAGAAGATAGAGTTTTAATCTGTTACACCTCATCCTTCCCCCACAGCTCTTGCAAAAAGAAGGCCTTGGGGGCTGGGTAGGTTAAATAGCTTAAGAAAAACTTTTTCCCTTTCCCAATAGTTCCTATATCCAGATTTCGATATGACCTTTCCATCCTGTCCAGCCTAATTTGGGCTCCAGGAATACTTATTCACATGTATAAGTGCATATTTGATTTTACAATTTGAATAAAACTCTTTTAAGAATTTTATTTGTTAATCTGATATTACCAACCCTATGTATGAAGATATATACTGAACAAATAGGCAGACAAAAATAGAGAGTTAGACATAAAGCACACAACTCACTGTTACTTATAATTTTCATTCTCTTACAAAATAAGTTTAACTGTAAGAAAACACTGATCTCTTTGAAGGCTATTTCTATTTCACCCACACTGTGACCATGCAGTTTTGCACAAGAATTTTGTTCTTTAATTATTGGCTTATAACTAAAACATCCCCAATGCTTTAAAATACAATTTTCCTTTACTTAGAACTTTGCTTATTTCCCATTTTGACTTTGGCACACCTTGGATGAGCAACACTAATTCCAGTATACACTAACTGAGGTCATTGAAGCATCAGGGAAACTGATTTCTCTCATGAGTTGCTGCTTTTAGGAATCCCAACATTTGAGGTAGGAGGCCCTCACTCCCAGTCCTCAGCTGCTGGACTGGACAAGTGGACGTCCAACCCCAAGGACCGAGAATTTTTCCAGGTGGCAAATATCTGGAGTCATGAGACAGAGCAGGGTTATTGGCCCCAGTGGAAGGACAGGGCTGTCTCAAGTTTGCTTTCCCCTGAGCCATGGGGGCAGAAGTTGCCATGAAATAGCCATAAGCAAAAGCAAGGGGTGATGCTAGACCTGAAGTAACCATAAATAAGGCAAACTCATTTTATAATTACCATCACAATAGTTAGGATAAACAAGGGTTTAGTTAGACTTGAAGTAACCATAAACAAAGGTAAATTAGTCAAAGATTACCATTACAATAGCTGAAGTCTAAGCTAAATCCACCTAATTATAGCAATTTCAGATATAATCCTGCTGTTTTTTAATATAAAGGCATCTATAAAATAATCTTAACTTTCAGTTACAGTTTCTAGTAAGTTTTTACTTTAAAAAAAAATGGACACTTTTATTAACTAAGCCACAAGAATTTTATTAGTTACAACTTTGCTAAGTTTTCCTGCTTTTCTAGCAGTTGAACTAATTCCATTAATGGTTTATACATCAAATGCAATTGCAAGACAGTATTGACATTTAAAGACTCATTTTTAGGTTACCTTTCACCGTTCTCCAATTTGTAACAGGTGAACCCCAAATTTGAATTCCTAGGCACAAGTAGACTTGACAATGTTAAACACAGATTTAAAAGTTAAATGCAAAGTTAAGCACAGATTAAAGCAGAAGAGAGAATTTTATACCGTTAGTATTTTCTAGGTATTTTTTAATCTTAATTGATGGCATATGAGAAGGTTTCTTATTTTCCAGGGGAGAGATTTAGTAAACTGCCTAGATCTTGATCTCCATTCACTCCCCTTATTAGGCACAATCGAGTTTAAAACTGAGAAGGCTGTTTCTAAAAGGGAGTGAATGGCAGGGTTGAGGTGCATCTCCATATACCTTTAAGGAGATGTGACCGTGTGATTTCTGGCCCTCAAATCTGCCTGTCCTCTCCAATTCAGGGTTCCATGCAGAGACTCCTCTTGGCCATACTACAGCCACATAGACCAATCGGGGCAGGTTGTCCCGATTCCTGAGAAGATACCCCTATGGGGAGTCTGCTAGAATGCTAGAGACCGTGTCCATTATTCTAGGAAGAATGAAGAAGAGTTTGTCAGCTGATCCAGCATTGCAGAGTCTGAGTCTGACCAAACTTTTACTAACCAAGCAACTAAAACAATTTTATTAGTCAGCTGAGTTGGCATGCCACAGTCCAAGTCTCACTAAACTTTTACGCCTCCAAACCAAAGCCCCCAAAGTAGATGCTGACTGCTTGAGGGTTGCGTAAGTTTTGGAGGACGTTTGGAGCCGCTGCTCTGGTCTCAACATTCTGAGAATTTAGAGCCCTGCCAATGGGCATCCCCATGGCCAAACTAGGTCTTGGGAGATTCTTGAACCCAGAATTCAGACCAAAGCCCCCAAGC
>JAQZBX010011151.1:0-34162 GCA_029593785.1 Cabassous unicinctus | reverse complement strand
AACGAGCGTGCTCTTGTCCAGTGGAAAAAATGTCAAGTTGTGCCCTATTTTTAACAAATACCCTACATTGTAAGGAAAACTGCCTGAGTACGTAATAACTGAGAAAATATCCCAGAGTGTATTACTTAGCCAACCAAGAAACAAAAGATGAAGCCCAGAAGTAGTCCACATTGTGAGAGATGGGCCATGGGAGGCAGGCTAAGCCACTAATTGATCAGAAGATACAGGACTGAATTTAAACAAATACATGAGCAGTAGGCCAGGTGAGAAAATATGACTGAACCCATTCCATAAGTCTTTATAAAACAAAGACCCAAAACAATATCCCCGGATGCCTCAATGATAGAGCAGAAATGCAACCCCCAATGTCTGTATCCCTGTGGAATCAATGACTCCATCTATCAGTGGAGTCAGAGGACAGGTGAGGATAAAAATGTGAACTTATATTTGTTATTATATAATTTAGTTCAGTAAAAAAAATAGAGTAAAAATCATTACTCTATTTGCAGTAATGGCTTCGGCGGTGCACATGAGATGGCTAAACTAAAACCTCTATACGTAAAATACTATATGTAAGCCCAGGTGTCCATCAACCAATGAACGGAAAAACAAATTTTGATGTATACACATGGTGGAATATTATGCAACTGTAAGAAAAAATGAAGTCGTGAAGCATATGACAACATGGATGGACCTGGAGGACATTATGTTGAGTGAAGTAAGCCAGGCACAAAAGGAAAAATACTGTAGGAGTGCTCTATTATGAACTAAATATATTGTGTGAACTCATGGAGATAATAAGTAGAATACAGGTCACCAGAAAATAGGAGGTTAGAGAATGGAAAGCTGAGGGTTAATCTGTGCAAAATTGGTAAAAATCTTGTTCGTAAATCTTTGGAAATGGATAGAAATGGTGAAAGCATATCATAGTGTTTGTAACTAGCAGTGCTAATATATGGGTATGACAGTGGTTGAAAGGGAAAGTCTAAGGTCATGTATATTATTAGAAGGAAAGCTAAAAAATGAAACATGGGACTGTATAGCATAGCAAAACTTCATGTAAAATGTGAATATGGGTAATACTGCAGATATAAGACTGTTTTTGAAACTAAAGAAATGTATGTCAATGTTACAAGATGTTAATATCTGGCAAAAACACAACCAAAGAAATAGACAGACAGTAGTGTATAGTAATATATTAATAATCTTTTATTAAGGGTAAAAAAGGAAATATACTAAGTAAAATAAACCAGATAAAAGGTACTACATATTGTTTGACTCCATCTATACAGAATAAAAATACAAATAAATTAGAAAGATGGAAACAGAATAGTAGCTATGAATAACAGGGAAGCATAGAAAGATTGACAGGTGATTAAGAGGTACAGCTTTTGTTTGTTTTTTGTTTTTTACTATTATTGGAATAATGAAAATGCTCTAATAATGATTGAAGTGGTGAATGCACAACTATGTGATTATACCAAATACCACTGCTTGTATACTTTGTATGGATTGTACACTTTAGATGGATTGCATACTTTATTAATATGTATAAATAAAATTGATTTAAAAATAAATACTATGTGTAAGAAATAACTAGGTAAGTATACACCTTTAGTAAATTATGATATTTTGCTTAATAAAATATAAAATATATTAAGAAATAATCCCATACCCTTAATCAGCACACAGGATGTCAAATACGGTGTTTGGGATTTTTTTTAAACCTCCTTCTAGGGACTTTTAATGCTCCTTAAGCATAAGATGGATCTAGTATCATAAAGAAAATATGCTTTTCATTCATTGTGTGTCGGTTATTCATATTAAATATAAATCTATTGGAATAGGAAATATGCAATCTGAAAAGCATTCTTGTCACCTATGAATTAATTGCAAATTTAAAACTATATGCTATTGTATTATGACACATGAAACTATTTAGTATGCTTACCAAGTATTTTTTAGGTCCTTAGAGTAAAAATCATTTTACTTAGCCTGAAAAATTCACAGTGGAGTCTACATAATTATAATTGTTCATGCAAAATACTTCATATAGCTTCTTACAAAAACAAAGTGATTAAAAAGACTGCCATTGTGGGTGAAAAAAGAAAAATGTTTATTACTTTAGTAGTTTGGTTACAATCATAATGTATTTAAATTTCAGACCTAAAAATGAAAACATAGATGTGATTTAGTGAAGTCAATGCTTTGAGTTATGTCAAATTGGTGCTCCTTGAAATTTAAACTTATTCTCCCCAAGAGCGATATGAGAGAAATCACCACCATCACTGTCTCCCATTGTGTAGCTACTTTCCAAAAAGAATACAGCTTTCAAACACATCACACTTCACTTCCTGTTCAAGATGCTCTTGAATATAAAACTGGTTGGTATTAATAAGTCTCTCAAGAGTACTGAAAAAGTTAGGTTAAAGAGGAGATAAGCTAGTGTCTTCCTCGGTGCTTCCTGCGGAGGTGGCAGCCATCTCCTACCGGCAGCAGTTCATCCAGCACCAGGTAAACCGTTACGTCAAAATTAAGCATAACTAACAGAAACCCAGAGGCACTGACAACAGGGTATGGAAAAGATTCAAGTGCCAGATCTCGATGCCCAAAACTGGTTGTGGGAGCAACCAGAAAACAAAGCTGCCCAGTGGCTTCCAAAAGTCACTGTGCACAGTGTCAAGAAGCTGGAAGGACTGCTGATGTGCAATAAATCCTACTGTGCAAAGACTGCTGATGTTTCTTCCAAGAATGACAAAGCCATCATGGAAAGAGCAGCCCAGCTGGCCAGGGTCACCAATCCCAATGGCCAGGCTACACAGTGAAGGAAAAAAACAGCTCATTAGAAAGTTGTATTTGTGCTATAAAACCATAAAAACTGCAAAAAAAAAAAAAAAAACGGTAAAAGGATGAATTATAGGAAGCACCTTCAATTTGGTTTAAAAAAATACTGATATGTTTTCAATGTGGTGGCAGCTTTTGAAAGTCTATTCCTCTCTTTAAAGAGCATTGCTGGTGTATCTATCCTGGTTTGGTAAAAGCACAGCCCAGCTGGTATTCTCCTGATCAATGTAACTTTGCCCATCATTTTTTCTTTCTCATCTAGAAAAGTGGCCTTTTAAGGGTTATGCACTATTTATCTTTTCCCCCTCAATTCTCCAGTCACATCACCAATGCTGAGAAAGCTACCAAATTTTTCCCAAGCCTTTTTGTATTTTTTTTTTTTATTTAACCTGAGGAAAAATTGGCCTTATCTTCCTTTACAGCCTCAGAAGACCCCAGGGTCATCCTCTAAAACACTTTACCCCACCTCTTTCCCCACAGCCATGATCCCCCAGAGCCACCTTGAAGGGGGAAAACTCATTCCCCTCTTAGACCCTTTGCATTTGCTGGTTCTTGGCGCAGACACTCTTGCACCCAGAGCCTTGTAAGGCAACCAGTGCCTGTTTTAGTTTGCTAAGGGCTTCTGGGAGGAATATACCAGAAAATGGACTGCCTTTTATCATGGGGATTTATTAGGTTAAAAGTTTACAGTTCTGAGACTGTGAAAATGTCACAATCAAGGCATCATCCAAGATGTTGTCTCACCAAAGATCAGCTAATGGCAATCCTGGACTCCTGCCACGTGGCAAGACCTAATGGTGGTTCTGCCAGTCTGTGTCCCTGCACACCTGCAGGCTTATTTTCCCCCTAGCTCGCTGTGGGCAATCAGGCGCATGGCTTATCTCTCCCCTCTCTTCCAGGTCTCATCTCTCTCAGCCTCTCAGGGGCCTCTTTCAGTGCCTCTGTGCTCCGCTGATTCCAGCCTCCAGCCTCCAGGACAGCTCTCAGCATCTCAGGATTTCTCTGTCTCTTCCACTTTTTTCTGTGTCTGTGGCTTTTTAGTCTTCCATTTATAAAGGACTCCAGTAGGATGATTAGGACCCACCCCAGGTCCCATAGTCTAATCAAAGGCCCTTAACTGAAGGGATCTGATCAAGTGATCAAGAGGTCCCATAACTGAATCTAACCAAAAGTTTCCACATACCATGGGTTTACATACACAGGAATGAGATAGCTTAAAAACATAATTTTCTAGGGTCCACAAAATACTCAAACCATCACAGTCCCCCATCCCATGTCACCTCCTCAGAGAAGTGGTCCCAGACCAATCAACCCTAGCTGTATCCATTTACATTTCATCATTTCACTCCGGTTTAGTTATTTCATTCACGGCTTTTCTCTTTGAGTTTATTTGGTTAGTCTCTCTGGACATGAATGTAAACTTCGTGAGATCAAGGACCTTGTCTGTCCTGCTCACCACAGTATCTCCAACACCTAAATAGTGCCAAGATCTGAAGAATAGCTTCTCTTTAAATAGATGTTCAATGAATGAATGAGTATATTGCCATTATTTCAGGTATACTCTATTAGCTAGAATCTTCTTTGATTGAAAGACTCTGAAACCATTTCAAACTAACTTAGTAAAACAGGATATTTGTTAAAGGATGCTGGAATGTCTAACAGAAATTCAGCAAAGGAGCATGCTGCTGGTCTTCGGAACTGGAATAAGGGTTTGCAATGCAAATCGAGGCTCTCCCCCCCTCACTGTGTTCCTCTGCTCCAGTTCTCAATCTTCCCTGGCATGCGCGCGCGCGCGCTCGCTCTCTCTCTCTCTCTCTCTTTCTCTCTCTCTCTTTCTTCACCCCTCTCCCCTCATTCTCTCTCTTTTTCCTTCTCCCTCTTTCTCTCAATGTTGACACACCTCGCTTCTCTGGTCCAAATGGCAGAAACCTTGACACCAATGCCTTTGAAGTTGTACCTGTTCCCATGTCAGTATGAAATCTCATTTTCATTCCCAGCTCCAAAATTCCCAGAGAAGAACTCCTCTGAACCCATCTCATGTCAGGTACCTAATAAACAATAATCAAGAGGAGCACAGGATTTGGCTAGAGTTGCAAAGTTTACAGCCAAGCTTCTGGGTTTGAAATTCCAACTCTGCCACCTAAAGCCTGTGTCACCTGGGGCAAGACTCTTTTCCTATCTGTGCCTCAGTTTGTCATCTGTATAACAGGGACAACAGAAGATTGCTGTGAAGATTAATACATTAAAAGTATATTCAACAGTGCTTGGCATATAATAAGTACTCAATTTAACTTAATGGTATTACTTTTCCTGATCTCATGTTTGAATGAGTTAACACAGCTTCCAAAATAGGCAAATAATTCAAAGGAAGAGTTGACACTACAATGTGCCACAAAACAGAACACTTACAGCCATAAACTAACAAGCCATCTGCAAATGTATACTGTCAAAAGAAATGCTAGACACACATCAGATTTTTCAGATACATTTTCACACATTAATAGAAATACTGTCATCTCGACATAAAAGTGGCAATCATTTGGATATGTGATGTGGGTATATATATAAAGAACTTTTTTTATAAATGGACATGCAATGGGATATGTCACCATTCTCACTGTTCATTCTCCACCCCATATACAAATGCTCTCAGGTATATACTGAAGGCCTCCTTCCTCACCTGATCATTTCTCACAATGGACAGACCTGAGTCGTCCACTGTGGAAACAGGGTCAAAGTTTGAGAAAGCTGCTCAAGACAGAGATTTAGATACATACTTGAAGAGCCTGTTTTTGTTTTTCAGTAGCTAAGACTAAATAACTGGCATTGGCCCAGGGAGACCAGATGAGGGAAGTAATGTGGGTGAGAAAAGAAGCCATAGAAGCACCTTAAAGCTGGACAGGAAGCCGTCCATCAAAAGGTCCAGTTGGAGCATGGGAGCAGACAACCTACAGAGCTGTCTGCCCTCCTGCTTCCATCCTGGGATTCTCTAACTGCCATAGACACACAAAAAAGTAGTCCAATTTGGATTAGCTCTTGTCAATGCCATGGAGACGCCACCCAGCAACTACTTAAAATAGTAGATTAGATTTTTCATTCTTAGCTATTTGGGCCCATTCTCCTCTAGACTTCAAAATTATTCCAAACAGCCAATGTTTGCAAGGAATAAAGACAAGATAAGTGACTTTTTAAACTCAAGAATTCCTATTTATCATAAATTTAAACATACACATTTTAATAAAGCACATGTGACACTGTTTGATAAAGTGCTATTTTCTGAAGCTACAGGACTTCATCTGACCAAGTTATAATAGCCTGATCAAATAACTTGAAATGAATACTAGAAGAGATATATATTTTTAAAATACAGAACAATCATAACCAAAACAGCTACCTTTAAATTAGTAAGATCCCCCATCACTGCAAATCCTCCAGCATTTAATCTGAGATACCAAGTGATATTTTTAAAAATTCTGATGTGTGACCAGAGACACTCATCCCACTCTTTCAGACCAAAAGATGCTGGAGTTAAGGCAAATTGTTCACATTCCATCTTTTGGTCCTTACTTCTGAAATCAAGACTCTCTTTGGTCCCTAATTTGGGCTCTTCTTATTTGCCGTCTCTTATTGGGTCACTCAACTCCTGACAGCTTTTATTCTGATCCATTTTATTTCAGCTTGTTTTGTTCATATTCACTCACTACTTCTCTGCAGTATGGCTTTGCTTTCAGTCTTGCTACGCTTCACCCTTACCCACTTTACAATATTCATTAGAGGTGTTACCAAGGGGAAAGCCAGTGATGGGGAGGGTGGTCTAAAATTATTCCAAAGACTCTTCAAAAGTTCAGATGTTTATGATCCCATGAACGCATTAATCATCAGGATTAAACCCATTTGGTTGTTGGTGATATGAACAGACTGCGTTAAGGCTCCATTCCACATAAAGTAGCAGAGACCCAAACAAGAATGTATCCTGAAAGAGTATGGCAAAAGTCATTCTCTAAAGGATTGTCTCTGTGTTGACCTCATAAGGAAAAGCCTGTGGATCATCATAAACCAGGCATCAAAAACACATTTGCAATAACTCCAGAGAGCAACTCTGTCATCAGTTTCCTCTTTAAACATGAATACAAATATGAAATACCGTTGACATTGGCTTTGCTTTGGTGGAGAGTCCTAGGGAAAATGAGGAGATTTGTTTTATTTCTTATTCCACAATGTTACTACATGATTTGAGGTACTCGATTACCTCATTCATGAAAACATACAAATGGCCACAAATGACTAAAACATTAACCAATTTAAATGTTGTACAAACTTTTATGATTAACTAAAAAATAATTTAAAAGTTAAGAGTGCCTCCTCGTAGGTCACATGGAAATACATGTTGACATGAACACTATTAAGGACCCCACACCCACTGGAAATATTCAACCTGCAATAGCATCTCAGTTAATGAAGACAGAGCCATGTAACGAAAGAACATTTTTTTCAAGGTAATTTAAGATTCTCCAGAGGTGCCTGTGCACCACAACTAATGTTTTAGAAATAGCAAGGTTTTCCTGCTACATCCCAGAATAAAAGTGAAACATCTCCCACCTACAGTTTTATGACATGTTTTGCTGCATGTTACCATGTCTTTTCAATGAACAAAAGTTTAATTTTCTTCAAATTCCTGAATGTCTACAAAAGCTGGGGGGAAAAAATGCCTTCACATATTCCTGTCCCACAGATCAAAGCACAAGTTTTATCTTGAGCAAAATTCCACTCTGCCTCACCCTCAAAGTTTTAAACAAATGTGTAAGGTTTATCCATGAATCTCCAACTGAAAATATAAGGGATAATAATCTTTTCTAGGCAGCCAACTGATGAAACTACTCCAGAGTTTATTTGTATTGCTCTTATCCTGCTTAAATAGGATTGACTATGTCAGCCCCTTCTTCCTCCTAATCAGAATGCTGAATAGCAGTTTCTGCTACAGTCAAATCAGTTTAGTAAGACTACTGATAGCCTATGAATTGAGTACAATCCAAGTATGTCTGCCTTTAACTAAAATTGTCTTTCACATATGGAGAACCATGGACCAGGATAACATATTTTATAATTTAGCAGAGTAACAGCTGCCTTAATGAAGACTCTGGCTAGTCTGTAACACATGCTTTCAGTAATGGACACAACCCCAGTCGGGGTGAAACTGTGCTGGGTGGGTGTAATTACCCCATCCTCTTAGCCACAGCTTCCTTACAAAATCACACATCATGGTTAAAATACAGATTTTGCTTGTGCAACTAAATATATTCCACATTTGCTGTGATCAGCCAGCATATCATATTTCCATGAGTGATCAGAAGTATTGGCAAGCAAAGGATTTCATTTTCTGAACATTTGTATCCATTTCTGGTCATGGAAATAGAATTTTCTAGAAATTACTGTCTAAAAAATTTACTCTTCAAGAAACACCTATATGGAGATGCATTTGGAATGCTATTTCTACACCAGCAATTTCATTACTGGATTAGTTTTTTTTGTACATAACATTAAAACAATTTTGATCATGCCTTTAAAAAGTAACAGGCAAGTAACGAACAGATAAATATACAAATTTTAACATCCTTTTTATTTGTAGGCATTCGTGTTTTCTGCAAATCAATTTTGCCTAAAATGTTTCCAAGAAAAACTTTTAAGTCTGCAAAAAAAAAAAAAAAAAAGTGTGCTTTTAAAAAATGAACTTTGCCATTGGGGAACTGTTACTTTATAGTGGGCTATTGACAAACAGAAATTCTAATATCTTGCTACCTGTTTCATGAGAGTCCGTAATAGTCAGATACATATGACCTCCCCAAGTTAGTTTATTTTGGATTATAGCTAGATTCCCCAAAAATGTGACTACTTAACAAGGAATTACTACTGACTTTTGAAAAATTCACAAAAGATACTAATTATGCTGCAGATGCTACTCATTCAAATACAAAAAGGTATCCGTGATGCTAACATTCCTCTGAATGTGTGATTCACTTTGGCCTGATTAGCAACGGTTTTCAAAATGGCTCCATTAATCCTCACAGACGTCCCCCACCTCAGCTTAGCCCCAACAAAATCTTCAGCTTATTTAAGCTTGAAATTTGAGAAAATAATCTTGCACTCTATTGGAACCCCAAATGCAGCTGTAGGTATCCCTCTGAGACCCTCATGGAGTTGGTAGACATCTCAGTAAAAGTTTTATTAGTCTTTTATTTAATTTTGAAGGGATTAGATGAAATGTTAGCATAACTGACTGCACTCCACATTCCACAATCACCTACCCAATACCATTACTTAGTCCAAGAAAATGAACATGTATTTTGAGAATGACTTTATACAGTCAGCATGTTGTGCAGCTTGAGGTCTCTCTGGAGGGGGGAAAAAAAAAAAAAAAGATGAATAATTTGAGGTTTTTCAGCTAACTAGCTACTTAAGAAGTCATAAACCAAAACCTCAGTGAATCATGTCAACCTGTTTAAAGGCAAATCTCCACCTTTAATTTCTCATTCCTATCTGAAAAGAAGTTATTATTCTCAATTTATTGTACTGGTTTATGTTCATTGCCATGCATCCTAAGGGCAAGCTACTAAATTAGAATACATTGTAGAAAACCTTTCAGATCATAACTGAGTATATAAACAGCTTTTCTTATTCCAATGGCATACTAGAAAAGCATGAACCCTTGCAATATGGCCTTTCAGGCTCAATTTTTAAGAAAATAAATTGGTCAAAAACAATATGAGTAAGACCTCACAAAAAAATAACCTCAAAAAATAAATCTCAAAATAGTTTCAATGAAATACACTTTTTATTGATTTTCTCCTTATCTGCCTGGTATTTTATGCACCAATGTAGAATATCCAGAAATTTTCCAGTCAGAAAAATTGTGACTCATGAAAGGGGAAAAAAAATTGCCACTCCAAACAAAGAAAACTACCTGCTGGTTTCACTCAGATCAGAGCTGGCACGTGAAACACAGGATTGCTGGCTTTTCTGTGCAGCATCCATTTAAGCTGGCATTTGATGACAGTGAGCACGTTGCCAATACCAGCCGCATGCCAACCCTGTCACTAGTCGGGCTGGCAGCCCCCAAATAAAACAAAGACCAGATTACTGGCCTTGAAAATATGGAGAGGGAGGAACTGCAGCTTAAGGAGCATTTAAATAACCTTCCTATGTTTCTTAACAAGATTACCCCCTAAAAGCCCCTGAGAAGCAAACTCCTCTTTACCTCATGTCTTTGTGCTCTCCCAGTTAGAAAGCTTTGTTTGGAACTATTATTACTGGTCCCTCTCCACTAAGTATAAAAGCTGGGCCTCAGAGGCTTGGCTTGTCACTCTTAATGAGGATGTTGTCTGACAGCCCAAACCCATGCTGAGAGACTTAAACTTAATACACCTCTTGTCCAGGGCCAACAGGAGAAACTTGGCTGTGTTTGTACATTAAGTGGCAGAACTGACCTAGGGTTTTACTTTCACATATGTGCACATCTACCCAGCAAAACTATGAATTAAGCTGAGGGTTATTTTTATCCACTTGGAGTTGGGAAAAAAACAATGAGACTGCAAGAAGCCAGTGACTTGCTGGTTAGGGCTCTTTCCACTTCTCAACACCACCTCTCCACCCCAGGAGCTCTTCAAAAAGCCTTTTCCTGCAGGTTGTGAATGTGATCAGTTGACCAAATGTTTCAGTGGCAAGGACCTGAAAGAATCACATTCTGGTCCCATCACTATCCTCTTGAACTTAACGTCAGTTAGAACAGCCCCTGGCCCCACTACTACTGGTAGGGACTCATTCCCCCTTACCAGCATCACACAACCCAGAGTAACACAAAGAACGGCACCACCTCTTCCAAATCCTGGCACTTCTGTTAGTTTTAGGCCCCTCTCCATGTATACGTATGTGTACATTTATAAATAAACATACACCCACACACTTTTAAATACCTATCAGTTTACAAAATGAGATCCCAGAATTCTTAAATAGAGAATCTAGACTGCTAATGGTAATAGCTGGGACACCATAAAGTTTCCTCTCCTAAAATAAGAATTTAAGAGTTTCCCTAACATATTCCACAGAGCACCAGAAAGAATTGCTTTTAGAATGACAACACATAGTTGCAGATTGTTAGAATGGAGAAGTTCAGGTTTTTTTCTTCCATACAACTACATTGCCTATGAAAGCTGCTAATCAAAAGACCCCCCCAAAAAAGATAGACTATAGGTTCTAAAAACACAGCATCATAGATTAATTCTGCTGTGGGATATTGAATTTCTAAGTTTAATGTTAATCCTAAATTGCTCAGAAGTGTTGTTTGTCTTTAATTATTATAATATTCTCATTCAATTAAAAAAATTAGGTGCTGTAATTCAGACTTTTAATTAAGTGAATTAGATTTTGACATTTTCTTGGAAAAAGATGTTCCCCAATGTGGCTCTTTTCCCTTTACTTGCAATTAAACATTCCTTACCACTATTTAAATACTTTGCTAAGAAATATGCAATTTATAGCAATGTGCCAACTTTTTTCAGACACCATGACAAGGCAGCTGCTAACCTTAGGCATCATACATTTTAGTGAGAGGTAGAAAACTTGCATTGAATCTGAGTAACTTACTTTTTCATAGTGGTAGAGGCAAATAGCACAAATGCACCTGTAGCAAATTGTTTTTAGATTCTCAAAACAAACCCTAGTGGTACTCCTCATGGTACAGTAATTGTGCTGTTTAGTTTACTGAAGCAGAACAGATCCTTGCCATACCTAAGTATGTCTTAACTTTGCTTTCATGTTTCAACTATAATTTTTCTGTTGCCACATTCCTATTGTTTCTGTGGCTTGAATTTGTCAGAGAAAAGTGAACAGTGTCACAAAGGCCTTTTTATACTTGCCTCAAGTATAGCTGAAGGAGCTCTGTGAATTTAGCATTAGCTACACGAGAAGTATCACCTTTGCCATATGCATTATAAGTCACATGCTATCACACTGTTCATAGTAGTTGTTAGGGGGAAAACAAAACCAGCCATCAAGCTTCGAGAGATAATTGACACTATCTGCTCACTGGCTGTCAGTTGCATGTTTATTTTTACGGTTTAGCCAATGTGTCTTGCCATTGCAGTTCAAATAGAAGTCTTTATAGTTCAGCCAAAGGAAAAAAAAAAAGACTTTTGTCCTTTCATAGTACCTACTCTTACATTACTCAATTATGAAATTAGACTTTTAAAAAGTGTTCTGATGCTTTTGTACAAATGCTTCAACAGAATTAAGATGGTTAGTGAGGTAAGGCCCTAAAATTTTCATCTCTGCCTTCTTCCATAAGCCCTTCGTTCACTAAAAATCCCATTTTAGTGATTTGATCTAGTTTAGGAGCATGGAGAATTGGCCTTTTGTGACTCATAAAATATTTGCTTCTTCAACAAGAATGAAGGAAATAAAATGCAAGTGATTATGTGTGTATTTCTGCCTATTTAAAATCAAGTTCTTTGATATGCAATACTGATCCTATCAACAGGGAAAAGGGGAAAAAAAAAATCTTAAAGAACTCTTTTAAAGAAGGTTCCACTCCATTTCATAAAACCTGAAGAACTCCAGAAGTATATCTAGTTATTCAGCTTTGAAGTCACCTGCTCCATCAAACATTCTTAGCTGTATATCTGTGGTTTCAAGTGTTTGCTTTTGTAATAAAACAATTCTAACCTTATGAGACTGTCAGCCCTACAGAATAAGATCAGCTAACTAAAAGCTTTTGCTTTGGTTTTTCAACAATGCAATTGAAAAAAAAAAATATGAAAAGGAAGATGAAGACAAGAATTACTTGGTGGTAAAACAACTAGAATGAATATGGGGAAAAATTACACTATTGAAGCCATTGAATAATGGTCTGTGATCTTATCAATTTTCATAAATTAAGCAGCTTGAAACTGGTCAGTGTTTAGCTAGCAAATTTGAATGACTAAAAAGAGACTGATGAAAAGCAAATACCACCAATTCGATTTTATCTGTGGGCAGATTTACCAAGTTGTAGGTCAGCCATGCCATCTGATCTTTTGCCCCAACCCCCAACTGGCCTTGGTATTGTTCTAAAACCCCAGGCCACCTGGAGCTACTAGGAAAGCCCTATCCCTTCCCCACTGGATACCACTGGCTATCATATCAACTGAAAACCATTTCTTATCACCAGTCACCACAGGGAAGAGAAAGGAGACATAATTTCCCCTAATTCAGTACCAAGGACATGATTCTCCAAGTTTGTATGCATGAGGCCCTTTTTAAAAAACAATGTTACTGATTGCATATTTTATGTCATGCACTTTGAAAAAAACTTACGTACGCATCTCATTTAATCCTCACAACAACACAGTAAGAAATTATAACTTTCTTTTTGCAAATAAAGAAAGTTAGATTAGATTGAATTTACACAAATAGTGAACCAGAGAAGAAAGGCTTGAATGCACATTTGTCTTGCTACAAATGTACATCTGTAGTTTTGGTGTATCCAGAATTTCTTCCTTGTTTCTTCTAGTAACCCTCACTTTCCTTTGCAAAACCAGCCCTTTCATCTTTACCTTACTCATGGTAAAGTTAATGGCTCTAGAGGTGACTTATGACTCAAGTCAGAAGCTCTTGGGCATTTGATGTTGCACAAAGCCTATGGAGCAAGAAGGGAGCTGGGGATTAGTCATTTGGTGGTAGCACCAAGAGAGTCAATTCTGGCAATGAGATCACTGAATTGCTCTGGTTCTTGTCTTCCCAATTCCTTTGATTCCAAGAGCCAGCCAAGATCTTTCCATTACTCTCTTACGTGTGTTAATCAAAGCTGGTTTCTGGTGCTTGCAAACTATACTTCGCATAGGCTGTACAATAACAATGCCTCAGACTATACATACTTGTACTTGTTATCCAGGGATAAGTAAGACATGGTTCAGCTCAAGGAATTCAAAATACAGAAAGGAGACAAACATATGTGGTTAATCAAAGTGCTCTCAGGAGCATGAAAATATTTATCATAGCATAAATGAACAAACAACTAATTCTGCTTAGGAAAGTTCAGAGAAAGTTCATAGGCAGCTGTTAATAAGGTATGATCATTCTGTTCTCTGGAAGACCTGAGGATCCCTGACTATAATAAATACCATATCCTGTTCCTTGGCTGGAACAGCAACAGAAGTTTTTCATTGATTTACTCATACTGTCATTCTTTTTATAGTCACATATTGAGCAACTATAACTACTATATAACATAGGAATATATATTAAAAAAAACAACAGAAACCAGTTCCCTGACCTCATTTGATACATGTGTGTATCAAATACATTCAGTTACATTTTATTTATCTGGTGGACTAAGAAGCCAAGTAATAAGAGGAAAAAGCACAGATTTTACAAGTCAAACAGATCTGAATTTAAGTGTGGCTCTGACACTAATTATGTGTATTTGGACAAGCAAATTAAAATTCTAATCCTTAGGTTCCGCATCCATGAAATGGAAAGCACAATATTTGTCACATATACACTATGAAAGATTAAATGAGAAAATACATTTAAAATACATAGCATGTGCATAATATGTAGTCAGTATTCCTATTAATACATATTAGTATTAACATTTAAGACAATTTAAGACAATGCAATAATCACATGCTTTCCCAGATTTCTTAATTGCCCAAAAATCCTGTGGAAAGGACACTGGTATTAATTACCTTCATTTCATAAAAAGGAAAATGAGGCACAGAAAAGTTGTGATTAGCCCATGTAGTAGGTAGATCTTGGCTTAAATCTAGATAGTCTGACCTTTCTGTTATATCAGAGAATATCTACAGTCTCTTAGGGAATTTGGAGGTAAGGAGAGATTAACCAGATATTTTTAAAATATTAGTCTCAAAGCAAAATAGCGTATATTGATACATGATTATAAATACAGACCAATGGAACATAATTGAAAGTCCAGAAATAAACCCAAAATACACTGGAATAGAAGATAAAGGTCGCACCTCATAGCAGAAAGGAAAAGATGAACTAGTTAACCTGTAGCTCTCTGTCACTTCTAGGTAAACAGCTAACAGTTTTTATTGCCAATGGTAAAATTTGAGCTTTCAAGTTGCAGGTCACCATAAACTGGATAGACTCCCAATACTTAAAGACATTTCTGATTATACTGGTGGTGATATTAATGAAGGTAATATTTTGATAGTATAAACCTAACTGTGCCACCATTGGAAGGTCTGCATAACCCAGTGAACTATTATTTTTTTAAATGACCAACCAACAGATTTACTGCCACTTAACCCAACAGGGCACTTTACCCTTCTAACATTAAAAAATATATTAGTGGGAAGCGGGTGTGGCTCAATCTATAGAGCCCCCGTTTACCATGTGGGAGGCCCCGGGTTCGCTTCCCGGCCCCGGGTTCGCTTCCCGGGGCCTCCTTGTGAGGGCAGGCCGGCCCGCATGGCGCGGTGGGCTGATGCAGCAAGACCTCACAGCAAGGGGGAGATAAGCAGACACGGAAGAAACACACAGCAAATGGACACAGCAAACACAAGCAGCAAGGGGGAGGATAAATAAATAAATCTTTAAAAATAATAATAATAAAAAATAAAAAAATGAAAAATATATTAATTTCTTAATTCTGCGGTAACAAATTACCACAAACTTAATGTCTTAAAACAACTGAAATGTATCATCCAACACTTCTGTAGGTTAGATTTCTGATACTGGTCTCATGGAGTTAAAATCAAGGTGTTGGCAGGACTGTGTTCCTCTCTGGAAGTTCTACGGGAGAATTTAAGAGTTTGGTTTTGCCTTTACAGCTTTCAGACTGCCCACACACCTTGACTTATGGCGCCTTCCATCTTCAAAGCCGGCATGGCCCAAAGAGACTTTGCTCTTCCTCTGTTCTTCCTTCCTCTTCCACTTACAAGGATACTTTTGATTATATTGGGTCAAACTGGATACTCCAAAATAATCTAGGCTAATCTCTCCATCTCAAGGTCAGATGCTCAGCAATCTTAATTCCCCTTTTCCATATAATCTAACAAATTCACAGGTTGCAGGGAGTAGGATGTGAACATCTTTGGGGAGCCATTATTCTTCTTGCCAAATAATGCAAAGAAGAAACTATAAGCAAGCCAGCTATTTCAAGAACTTTACTCTTTTCAACTCAATTAAGAGTTAAGTCTTCTTAGGCTTTTTAACAAACCAATTTTATTGATATTATTGATAAAGCATACAATTTATCCAAAGTGTACAATCAATGGTATTTGGTATAATCACATAGCTATGCATTCATCACTTCAATTATTAAAGCATTTTCATTATTTCAATAATAATAAACACAAAACAGACAAACGAGATAATTCCTCACCTCTCAATCTGTTTCCCCTACTGTACATAGCTGCTATTTCTGGCTATTATTGCACATTTATTAAGCAGTTTTATTGAGATATATTCACATACCATATGATCTATCCAAAGTGTATAATCAATGGCTTTTAGTAAAATCACAATGTTGTACATTCATCTCAAAAATTTTAGAACAATTTCATTACTCTAAAAAGACTCCACACCCCTTAGCATTCCTTCCTCAGACCTACATAACCACTAATCTAATTTCATCTTTATAAATTGATTTATATTTACATTTTATGTAAATGGAATCATACAATATTTACTACACTGTGTCTGGTCTCCTTTGTCTGATATTAACATTTTGTAGTATTAACCTACATTTATTCAGCTTCAAAGAAAAATGGTCATATAATGCACTTTTACCCATATTCATATGTCATATAACATACTTCAGATAATATATTTAGTTCATAATAGAGTAATCACACAGTATTTGTCCTTTTGTGTCTGGCTTGCTTCATTCAACATAATGTCCTCCAGGTTCATCCATGTTGTCATATGCTTCACGACTTCATCTTACCGCTGCATAATATTCCATCATGTGTATACTCTACAACTGTTTATCTTTCATCAGTTGATGGACACCTGGGTTGTTTCCAACTTTTGGCTATCGTGAGTAATGCTATGAACATCAGTGTGTACTTCTTAGGCTTTTGATTCCACACATACATGTGTACATACTCACACACACATATATACAAACGGTTTGGACAATGTGCTCAATAAGTTTTGGATTATAGGAAAATACAGTACCTCCTTCCCATGACATTCAAACTGCATAATGTTTATTTTTTTGAAAGGGTGTTCTATCTGCATGCAGATACTTAAAGTAGCATCATATAACTTGTCTTTTTTTTTTTCTCTATTACTTTAGCCTAATCGACTATCTTGCCTTTAGAAAATCTACCAGAACGAGTTATCATATTCCCCCATTCCCTAAAATACATTTGCAATCAATGAAGTGATTAATACCAATAGCTGAAACAAAGCTGTTTCTTTAAAATAAGATTGTCAGTTTGCCTGTGTACTGATAAGAAGTGCTCAGGAAATTAATTAGTGGTATATATATATTTTTTAACTCCTAAACTACAGGTTACTATAAGAATACAGTAAGTTCCGTGATCTTTAGAGCACTCTGAACAGGGAAGTGATGAGTGAGAGAGACATGTAAGGGAAAGAGAAGCCACCAGAACATCTCTTTCATCTTTTTAAACTACCACTTTAAAAAAATCATAACATTACAGGTATAGTTAGTATCAGGCCCTTTACCAGGAAAATAAAACTGTTTCTCCCAAATTATATCATAATTTGTCCTTAAAATGAATATTACTTCCTCACATTTAAAGAAAGCGTACGGTACTAAAACTTAGTTTATAAAAACTGCCATGAGTTCTTAGTCCCACAAAAATGGTATCAATGGATTTAAAAATTAAAAAAGCCACTGAAATACATTCATCACAACCTCTACTTGAGTGCTTTTCTCTACTTTTTTTTTTTTCCCTCTATCACCCCCTAAAAAGCCTTTTTAGGCCTTTTTATCCCTAACCACTCCCCTCCATGAGATTTTAATGCCACAGATACACTGGCTATCTCTTTATGTACTCCCTTGCTATAGCATCTAAAGAAATTATAGATCCTTGAAAGCAGCAAGGCAGCTTTGTGTCAACAGCAGAGTTCTTCAGAGGGGCCTCATTTCAACACAGCTCAGTGTCTACAGAACTCTCCACTGTCTTTACAAAGTGCTACTGCAGTGGGGTTTGCCACACTGGCAATTCCTTCCTCCAGGTTGCTTCACAGGGAGCATAAGAACCTAGAGGGAAAATGAGGCAAATCCCAGAACACGAGGGATAAAATAAGGTTTGATTGTGTTAAGCTCTCCAGACTCCTCTTCTTTCAGTTACAAGTATTTAAGACACCTATAAATTAAGGGTCTAATCCATAGTTATTTTAAGTCTAAAATATTTGAGGACTGTCATGTAGACAGAGTCTGATGTAAAGAATCATCATTATAGCGAACCACCACTGGAACACCCCAATGGTTTAGTTATAAAATATAGTATACATTCACCTAAGAAAATTTAGAAAACTGAGAGTAGAAAAAAAATTGACTCAAGAGTTCCAGCCCACTAATAGAGACAAACTTACCATTAAGTATGTAGCCTTGGGGCGTGGAAGCCATTAGGAAACAGAAAGCAAGAGGCAGAGAAAATGGAAAGGATCCAGAAGTTGGCGGTAGCCAAAACAGCTAAGGATTTCACTGGCAGTGGAAGGGGAAAGGGAAGTGGATGGAAGATCTGCCAGTGGCTCTGAGTCATGAGCCTGGCAGGGCACTGGGTAGTCACTGGGTCCCCACAGCAGCTGCTGGTGATCAGAGCTACTGCCACGTCATAAACAGCAGTGAATCACGTTTTAGTGTTTACTAGGCTGGCTATGAGAAATTACTGATAAATTGACTTTCTGCCTTTGTCACATTAAGCCCCCATTAACTGATATATCAGGTTGTGCCTTTTTCCTTGCAACCTGAAAGTAACTAAACCTGACTTGCCAAGTGCTTAAGTGCTTGAAATTCTAAATGAATCCCATTTTATTCAGTGATTTAAGAATAAGTTTTGCTTATTTTCTTTTGTTATATGTTCATCCTTTCTAAAAATAACTTCTTTGATGTAGCTGAGTACTTTCAGCTTAACCACGCCCCCTATCTACGAGTATAGCTGGCTGGCCTCCGTTGGGACAGGGAAGGAGATGAGTGAATCAGTGCTAGGTCTAAGCGGAGAGGCCAGGAAATCTTGGCTTGAGACTACTGGGAAGGAAGCAAAGAGGCATGGAAGTCCAGTCCATGGAGGGCCTAGAATGAGGATCTGATGCAATCGAACCAAAAGACAGGCACAGAGCAAGAAGTGGAACCCAAAACAAGCAGTGTAGGAGAGCATTTTAGAGCCTGAATGCTGGTGCCAGACTGTGTGAAATGTTTACCGCTTCTCCCACTTCCTGGTTGTGTGACCCTGGCTAACTGACCCAACATTTCTGTACCTCAGTTTCCTCTTCTGTAACATGTGGATAATAGCACTTATCTCATGCGGTTGTTAGCTACAGCCTATTAATTATTAGCAAAGTACCTGGAACAAAGCCTAGTACATAGCAAATACTATGCATAAGTGTTAAATAAATTAAGTAAATAAATCAGATGAGCAAAGGGTCTGAAAGAATTCTCAAGGGCAATGGTGTGCCAGAGAATGTGCCTTTCATAGGGAAGCCCCTGGCTAAATCCTTGGGCAGAAAATAGCTGTTAAGGGTACCTAGCTAGGTCAGTGTGAGTGTACAGTGAAAAACAAGAGGTTTATAGGTTGAAAGCTTGTTTTTAGAGAATACATGGTCATAGTAATCTTCATCATGAAGTGGAAGGTTAATTTTAACATCCATGTCAGTGCATTTTCTACCAATTCCCCAGATGATTAGTTTTACGGAGTACTGCCATTATTGGCATCTTCCCTCTACTAGTGCTCCTGAGGATGACTGACCTACAAAACAGTAGCTCCTACCACGGTGTTTGATTAATACTTTTAATTAACAATACCGCAACAACAAAACACTACATCAGCGATCAGTATTTATAGCTAGCAAAACTCCATCGTATGGGTCTATTTACCTCATTTGTGATATTTTTGAGAAGTAGAAAGATTGATTTTTACTCAATTTCATGCTCACACTCACCAGCATGCACATGAGATCCCTAGAAAATGGCACTGAGAGTACAACTCTCCCAGCAGGGATCTAAAGACCATTCAGAGACCTCTATTTTCCTCAACAGAGATGGATCTTGAATAGCCCAGAGATTACATACAGAACTCCTTTTTCTCTCACTGCATCCATTTTTTCCTCTCCCCCCAAACATTTCCTGCTTTACTACTTTTCTACCTGAAGTAACATACCAGTCCTTCGTTCTTAAGATTTATTTACTGTATGCCTAGAAGCGTGCTAGCCTCTGGTGCAATGATGATGTGCAAGGCAGACATGCTCCCTGACCACATGGAATATACAGCTCACCGGCTGGGAGTGGCAAGCATGTACTTTCCTTTTATTTCATTCCATTTCCATTCAAAGGTGAGCCTATGAGGAAACACGCAGTCCTGGCCAAACACAAAAGATAAGCCCGTATCGCAAACTCTAGTGGTCATGGGACATTTCCCAGGGGTATGGTACCTAATATGGGGCCTGTGTTCAAGCAGAAGGAATAGCATGTACCAGAGTCAGGAAGTATGAAGTCATAGGGCACGTGTAAAGACTTGAAGTTGCCCGACATGCCTGGAACACAGAGCTTAGGGTGGGAGTTGCAAGACAAGCAGCTAATAAGGAGTGAGGTAAGGGTTAGTTCATGAAAGGTTCTGTGGGCCATGATAAGGAGTTTGGCTTTTATCCTAAAAGCAAGGAAAAATCACTGAAGAGTTAATAAGAAATGATGCATGAGAATTATATGACGACTCACTATTGTGGAGAATTAGATTTGGGGTAGCAAGCAGGGAGACTCCTTAGGATGAAGTTGAATTATTGAATGAGATGTCATTGTGCCCAGTATGAGATATTCTCTATGGCAGGATTCAGCAAACATTTGTATAAGGGCCAGATGGTAAATATTTTAGGCTCTCTGGGCCATCTTGTCTCTAACAACTATACAACTCAAATCTGTTATAGCACAAAAACAGCCATACATAATAAATGAAAGGGCATGGCTGTGTTCCAATAAAGCTTTATTCACAAAATCAGGAAGCAGGTCATATATGGCCTGCAGGTCATAGTTTACTGATGCCTGATCTATGGGAATAGAAAGCAGAATTGTTTAGGAACAAGAAGTAGCATAAAGTGGTGACCACTAATGTGGGGGGTGAGAAATTACCAAAAATGATACATCTGGGAATACACACAAGTGAAGATGTTCAATTAGCCCTTGAATATAAGAGCCTAGAGCACAGAAAAGTTTGTACTAAAAGTTGAAAGTTGAGTTATTTGCACATAGACACTAACTGAAATCACAGAAGTATACTGTCCAGACAAAGGTCAGTCTGAAAATGGAAGAAATGCACAAAATATATCTGAACCTGCAGCATTCAAGAGATGCACAGGGAAAACAGATGTGGCTCAAGTGATTGGGCTCCCATCTACCATATGGGAGGCCCTGGATTCGATTCCCAGGGCTTCCTGGTGAAGGCAAGCTGGCCCGTGCGGCGCAGAGAGCTGATGGCCTGTGCGGAGAGCTAGCTCAGCAAGATGACACAACAAAGGGACACAAGCAGACACAGAAAAACACGCAGCGACTGGACACAGTGAGCACAAGGGGTAAGGGGGGAGGGATAAGTAAATAAATAAATCTTAAAAAAAAAAAAAAAAAGATGTACAATGTAAGGATTAAATGTAACTAAAAAGAGCATCTGGAGAGGGAAGAGGAAAAATAAAATCTTGGTGTCCAGAAGACAAAGAGAGGTGTTGTAAGAGAAAATGCTGGCACTGTCAACTGTTGCTGTGAATATAAGCAAGTTAGGACCTGGACACATGCAGTGAGTTTATTAACAGGTGACCTCAGCCTGGTTGGTTGCCCTGCGGAGCAGTAAAGGAGGAATCTATTTGCAGACCCCTTTCCCCACAGCGTCTTCAGCATGTCACCCATACATACCCAGTTGGTTCTACTTAACTAATATTAAGTACGATTTATCCCTATAGTATTTAATTCTATTGTCTTTCATTCTCTTGCTTCCGATCCATCTGGATTCTTACTGGTATTGCAATTGTAACAGACAGGGCAGAAAAACCTCAACCAGATATATTTCTACCCCAAGCATTATTTTTAAAAACTCCTATTAAGGCTCTACTCATACAATGCCAAATTGCCAAGTAAAGACTGGGGGGAAAAAAATATTACTGAGAATTTATTTTAATGTTCAGCATTGTATTAAATTAGAAGTTACATGATAGCCCTTGGAAGACAGAAGTTTAACCAAAAAAAATTGTCATTATCCCAGTTATTAAAATAGTTTGACCTTTAGATTATTACATACTTAGATGAAGAATGTGTGTGTGTATATACACACTTTCTTAGTGTTAGATCAATACAAAGAAACATCCTTCTGCTTTAATTAGTAGGTAGGTGCAGGATAAAAAAATGAGGAAATTTTATTTTTAAGTATCTTTCATTAAGGGAAACCTGACAATTTTTTTTTTAATTGTTATTTTCAGCTTCCCCTGCTTGCTCTGAAGTATCTAGTGTAAACAATATCCTTTCTCTTCACACCTTCCTTGGTAAAAAACAAATCTCTGTGGAGAGCACAAAGATCTTCAAGCCTCTTTTCTTCTACAACCATGATTTAAAGTAGCATTAATTTCACATTGGCTCCAAGATGACAATAACCCATGTTGCAAACCCAACCAACGCTACTGGCATTAATTGGCTCTTCACTGGGCCAAAGTAGAAAAGGAAGGAAAACACAAGAGTAATTTTAACTATTGTGTATAAGTTATATTTTCAGAAGTACAAAACAACTTTTGAGGTTTTCAAACTTTCAAGATATTTTAAAAGCATTCCCTTTGCTTTCTCGTCAGTTGCTCTTAAGAGATACATAATTTCCCATTAAATTAAAAGCAGCTTGATTATAGTTTTAAAGGTCAGATTAAAATATTAATGTTTATTAAACAGAAAAGTCCAGAGAACATCTCCCCATTGGTTAAATATTTAGAATTAACCATATGAATATATTTTAGAACTTTATATCTAATTTCTCAAGGGAGTAAAGTGGAGCTCAGTACCACTGCATATAACTACTTTGATGAGTGTGTAATTTTAAAACTGTAGCTTGGTTATTAATTTACTTAAAAACAAATTCCAGTAATGAAGTTTTTTCAACATTGTAGGTAGGTTAGAAACTTTTGCTACTGTTCTCAAAGTAAGAGTACGCATCCATTTTAATAAAAATTTGATAAGCAATGAAACGAAGGGCTTGTGTTGCATTATGCGTAAATCGATTTCTTTATTAGAATTCTTTCACAAAAGGTATTAGGTAATTACCCTGTTATATTGTAATTCATGCACATAAAATATCTCAGCAACGAAGGTTAATTGAAGCTCCCTCCTCATCGTTGTAAATGTCTCTAAACTGCTTTGTCTGGGGCAAATTAAAACAAAAGATATTCTTTAAATAATGCTCAGAGAAAATTAATAACAGAATACTAACCTCAGAAATGATATTTCCTGATATATTTAAAGTTTAATTTTAAATACTTCATTTTCCAGACATTTTTCATATCACGCTTAATACCTAGAGAGCAAATAAATTTATTAACCATATTTTCTCAATATAAAAATCCAAAAGAAATAAAAACTAAGCAATCCTAACAGTTTGATTTTGCCCTATACCATTTCTTTTATATTTCATTTTATTCTAAATCATGAAAATAATCAGCAATGTAAAAATGACTTTCTAATACATTAACACCGTATTTTCCAGATTATTTAATAAAGGAAACTTCAGTGGACTAAATAAAGGGAAATAATTTTTTTTAAAGCAATTCATGTAAAAACATGTAGCTACGTGTCCTTTTATTTAAGGGAAAAAAAATATTAGTTGCATGTACACTGTATGTTAAGGTGTCCATATGGGGATATATATTGCCAGGAACACATCTACATCTCCTGGGCACTGGGAGGGAGGTTTGGTCAACACCAGGACTCTGGGATTTTTTTTTTTTTTTTAAATAACATTTTTCTCCTTTGATTATGTTGCAACTAAATACAATTCCAAGAAAAGAAAAGCAATTATGAAAAGAAAAATCAAAAAGACATAATTTTTTACATATAAGATTAAATAAAATTATAATCCAGAGAAAATAGAAAATATCTTTAAAGGCTCCAATCCAGACTTCAAAGGATTGACACAAATAGCCAATACAATTCAGTACCTGTGGAAAAAAACTTTGCCTAGATTGTCACATGAATGGTTAAAATAAAACACGAAGTTCTCACAAATATTTGTAGAACATTATTAAAGTAACTTTTCTCTTTGTTGATCTGAAACCTCATCTTATTTCAAATACTGATGAGACAAGAAAAATCTGAATTTAACAAGAATAAGTTCTAATTAACAAAACCTGCAGTCAGACAGAACACTGCAGTTCACACAGAGACATTTCCCTCATGATTAATATTCAGTAAATGTGGAGAGCATATATTTTTAAGCACCTTTGTTGTCAGGGTTTATTTATGAAAATGTGACTTGCTCCTCAAAGGAACTTCTAGCTTTTTTTTTTTTTTTTTTTTTTTTTTTTTTTTAATCTTAATCCACCAGGGCCAGGAAGAGGAATCTTGATTGGAAGAGTCTGTCAAAGCTAGTTTGAGTGATAGTTGCACTTTTCATCAGCATAATCCATAATCCCCACTTCCATTGGCTGCCATAATTCATTGTCACAGCCACACAGCACACCCTCTCCTGGGTTGACAGGGAAGGAGACCATCTCACAAAGAAAAGATGCTTCTGTATCCAATGCTGGAGCCATTTGCAAGCTTCCACAGTTGATATATAGGCTGATGTTCACAAATTATCTAGTCAGAGCCTTCCTAAGAAGCACCTGTGTATTGTAACTCACCACCAAATTTACAGCCTGTCAGGAAGGCACATGCCCTTACCGTGCTGTGTCAATCATGGCCTGAAACCTTTTACTTAAAAACCTTCTAGCTATTTCTCACACCACTTGAGGAAGTTTGACATCTCATAAAATTCAAAAATGAATTTGTGTCACAGAGAAAAAAAGAGACTGAAAAGATTCCTGATTAAACGTAGAGAGCATCTGTCATGTTTCAATATAAAATCCATTCACTTAGCTTGAATACTAATGTTAGTAAAATCTTTTTGGTAAGAGGTCCTATTCTTTTCCTATTTCACTTAGTTTCGTTTTTACCTTTTAATCATGAAAGGGGATATATAAGGAACTATATTGGGTCGTAAGTTAAAATCCTATTGGATTTGGTGAGCTGCAATTACCAATCGATAATGATAAAAGCGGTTGTGTGCGCTGCCTGATAGCCAAGGTTTTTATACTTATTGAGGACTGAAACATCTTGATATAGGCTTATCCCAGGAGATTTGAAAAGGGTACAAGTGTTTTCTGTCTCTACTAAAAGCAATGCTACTGACATTAGACACACTCACATTATACCCTTGGGCTTTTTAACAGAAAATGCTGCCATGTTGTATTTTGTTAAATGTCACATTAGTGTATGGTTAGTAGAAAGACAGGATGGTCAAGTATAAGGCTGGGACAGGACAAAAGCTAAGCACATCAGCATTCTAATACATGTTGACAGAGTGGGTGATAAAGCCAGGAGCAGAGCTGGTGGCTGACCCTCTGCCCAGGAGGCTGAAGACCCGGCAGCCAGATGTCAGGAGCCACTGACAGGAAGGCCCACGAGAGCAACAAGGCAGACTGTTCCAAGGCACAGCAGTGGTGAGCACAACACACAGGAGGGGGGCAGAACCCACATCCACTGCCCCACACCTGCTTCCGTGCTGCCTGCCCAAGAGTGAGGGGCCGCTGGACCTCCTTCACACACGTGGGTGGCAAAGGCAGCTTTCGTAAGGTCCTCGCTGAAAGTTAGGAAATGCAGGGTTGCCAAGCTGCAGGACTCAGTGACTGAAAGGGATAACGTGAATCCTTAAAGCGAAGGTATCTTTCACCAAAAGACTCCTCCAGGGCAATCAATATGCAACTGGGCTTTTGTAAAGAAAGGCTAAAAAGCTGAGTCAACTCAACAAGGATTTGAAGCTATTATTCCACTGAGTCCAGGCAGCCTAAAGCCCTTTCATTCAATCCTCCTGAACTAGCCCTGTAGTCACAATAGCACCTCAGTGATGCACTAGGTCACAGGGCTGGTGGATTAGTGGGCACCCCTCGTTGGAACTCTTTAAGGGAAGGAAGCAGCATAAACCTCCCACAGCCCAGACTTCCTCCCCAAGTTACCGGTTTAAGGAGGAAGAACCTCTAATACTCCTGATCTTGGGTTGAGCACTTTGACTTCAGGAACTGCCCACTGCCAAAATAAGTGAAAAATAAATGCTAAGCCTTAAAAAGACCAAAATGTGTAATTAAGAAACTGTGCATCAGGGTTGTCAATTTAGTGCTAAGATGTGTATTTGGCTCATCATGGATAGCATGCTCCGTACCGGGGCTTCCCATAAGTGTTCTTATTTTGTGTGTCTTTCATATGCTAGGAAAAAGATTTCATTTCATATGGAATAAGGAATTCTTAGTTATCACATGGCATAAAATTTAAATTTTCTTAACGGATTTGTATGCATGTGCTTATAAATATTTAAAAAGTCATTTTACCACAAAGTAAATGGCTTAATACATACTTTCCAAATACATTAATACATAGAACATAGCTAAGTATTTAAAAAGAGCAAAACTTCGTAACTGTGATTAGGAAACCCAAATATGACTTGAAATCTTCATTGTGAATATATCTTTCCCATTTCTTTGGAAAGAGGTATCATTCCAAATCATCTTTGAGGAGACTGTATCATAATTAAGCATGCCCCTTACCCCCCTTCAAGTCTTGGCTCAAATGGCACTCTTAGTGGATTTTCAGAAACAGGATCCTGGGCAAAGATTATTCCCATCCTATGATATTAACTTCTTTGGTTCTTCCAAAATATTTGGGACCCTTTCTGTTTCCCTCTGGCTATCCTTCATTGTGGCTATGTAGGTATGTTTGTTTCTTCACAATACAACCTGAAATATTCAGGGATAAAATGTCATACTGCCAATAACTGAACAGGAAAAACAATGAGTCAAAAATTAAATCTAAGTAATGTTTTATGATAGGCTGAAACATGCCCTCCCGCCCCCTCCCCCCAAAAGGGTAACATTCTATCCCTGGAATCTGTGAATGTTGCCTTGTATGACCAAAACTTATGGTCTTTGTAGATTTTGTAGACATGATTAAGTTAAGGATTTTGACATGGGAGATTATCTGGATTATCCAGGTAGGCCCTGAATGAAATTTGATATATTCTTATAAACCAGCGGCAGAGGAAGATTTGACACACGAAAGACGAGGCAATCTGAAGGCAGGAGAGAGAAATGTGAAGATGCTGGGTTTGAAGACTAGAATGATACGGCCGCAGCTACGGAACACTGCCAGCAACCAGAAGCTGGGAGAGTCAAGGAGGGGATTCTCCCCTGGAACTCTGGAGGGCACGCAGCCCTGCCCACACCTTGATTTCACCCCAGCAATACTTATTTTTGACTTCTGGACTTCAAAATTGTGAAAAAAGAAAAAAAAAATTTAACCCATCAAGTTTGTGGTAATTTGTTAACAGCAGCAAAAAGAAATTAATACATGTGTTTATGGGTATTTATTATAATTTCTTCTCTTCCTGAATGTTTGAAACTTCATAATAAAATCTCAGTTAAATCCGTAACTGTTTTGTTTGTAAGATCCAATTGCAATTGTTTTAGGGAGAAAATGCATTTAAAATATTAGTGACCCACAAAATTTTAAAGTCATCCTTTTCTCCATTATTTTTAGAACACTTCTTATCGGACAATTGTTAAGTTACTTCACACACAGGCTGGTGAACCACATATCATGGGGATAAAACATATAGAAGTAATCTTTCAAGAACCAATTACATGCAAATGAATGAAAATGGCATTTGTAGACTTTCTGATTTTGTTTAATATTGTGGATTCCAAGTCATTCATAATTTAAGCTATATTTTTTGTGAATTTGTTCTCTTTCAAAAGTTATAACGTAAATTATCCAAATGTACTGCCACAACTGAGTATATTTTGGCAAAGAAAGCTATGGGCATGAAATAAGAATTGTGGTTCAGGAAAGTATGGCAACCCCTTCAAGTGATCTATCGTATTTTGTATGAGCATTTTTTTCAATCACAAGATATTTTGGCTTGGAATTTAATTACCCAGGAAGAGCAGATGAACTGTTATATCATCACACACTAAAAGAAGAAAGAACAAAATATGTCTAATTTATAATGAATTTTCAAATTAATTTTTAATGGCACTGGATTTTGCAATGTGGATATAGTCATAAATGGTTGGCACAGATGCACAAAAGTGATCCAGTAGAAATTTAGGAGCAGCTTGAAAAGAAAAATTATTCACTCACCCTTTTTTGAGCCAACTGTTTTTTTTTGTTTTTTTTTTTTCTAAGAAAGAGCACACATTTTTTCATGTGTTTGTGGTATTAAACAGACTTACAGGTAGGAAATTTGGAATAAGGAACCAGAAGTGGAGTGAAGTTGAGGAAAAACATTTAGAGACAGGGATGCAAATCTGCTGTTATATTTATTGATATATGGCTGATGCTCTTGTAATTTATGACACAAGCAAAATTAGAAATCCACATTTCGAGGACAATTAAGTCTTGAGAAGCCGGAAAAATACCCAGCTTTCAGTATATTCAACTTCTCTCCACTTTCCATTCCATCTTAGGAATAGTTGGCTCATCCTCAGACTAACACAAAGCCCTGGCTGAAGAGTAGATCACTTCTCTCTCAAAGATCAGTCAGACATTCTCTATAGAAGAGGATAGAAAGTGTCGGGACAAACTAATGTATATGGGTGTAGATGGTTAGCAGTCTGTCTGAATCTGTGCCAAAAATTCTGTTGGATTCAGTATGCAGTGTACTCAGGGACCACTCATATGAAAACCAAAATATGTCAAAATGTAGAGCAGAGCCATGTATGAAGATTGTAAAAATTTCTAAACCATCGTGGAATTGCCTTATACAAGGGGAGTGTTACAAACTGGCAGAAGCAAAACCTTCGATGCTACTTCCATGTCTGAGAATTTTGGATATAAGAAGGAAGGTAAAGGAACTATATGGTTAGCAGCATGTTATTCTACTGAGTAACATATAAAAGGTCATTAACTTGTTTATGACTGGAAATGTTCAATATAATAAAGATAAATTCTCCATTAATCTTTGGATAAAGTGTGATCATAATCAAATCTCTGACAGGTACTTTTTATAGAATTTAATAAAAGTATTCCAAACTTTATTTGGAAGGAAACATTTTTATATAATCAGAAAAACTGTAGAGAAAAAAATAGCAAAATCCAGTTTAATAATTAAAATGGTATGGAAATAAAGCAGAGAAATACTGATGGAAGAAAATAGGCTAGACTCGAAAAAACTACATATGTAGATATAGTACATGATTTAAAAAAGGCATTGCAGATGAATGGTAGGAAATGCATTTATTATTGACAATGTTGTCAGAGTTGCCTAGCCATTTGAAAAACAAATCTGAATTTTTACCTACCTTCTAACCCTAAAGTAAAATCCAGCTGGGATACTTAAATGTAAAATAGTAAGATACAGGAAGAACAACGTTCTGAATTATTTTATTATTTTGCCATGGTAAAAATTTTCTAAGCCCAATGCAAAGGCTGTAAATTAAAATATTGATATAGTTACCTAAAATGAAAAAGTAATTCTGTGTCAATAAAGAAGAAATAAACTTTTAAAAATAAAGGGAAAAACTTAGAAAAACATTTACTACATATATGACAACAGGCTAATTTTTTTAAATCATGAAAATTTCTTTTAAGTCAATACGGAAGGCATGACTGACCTCATTTTAAGTGGGCAAGACATATAAGGAGTAGGTTGAAACAGAAGAGTCTAATGATGTTTGAAAAGCTGATCAAGCTCACTAATAATTAAATTCAAACAATAAGATACCAATTTTCAACACTCAAATTGGCAGTGGTTAAAAGCTAAATAATACCTAGTATTGCCAAGAATATGGGTAAACAAGCTCTGTCATATGCTGCTAGTGGGAGTATAAAAATTGTCTAACTTTTGGAAGGAAATTTTTCAATATCTATTAGTGTTTAGTGTTCATATTCTTTAACAATTTCACTTTTAAAAACTTATCCAACTGAAAAATATGCAAAGAAATATAGACAGTAACAATTTTTACAGTATTATTGGCAATGATAATAATCTTAGGCTCTACTTAAATTTCTATCAATAAAGAATAAGTTAAATAAACTATAATAAAGTCATTCAATGAACCACTATGTATATATTAGAGAAAATGAGATGGATCTATTCATGCTGACATGGAAAGAAATCAAGACATACCATTTAGTATAAAACTCTTAACAGTGGTGGTTTCTGAACCAATTACAACCAAATGAATGAAATTGGAAGTAAGACATTTCAGGGGGAACTTGAGATATAGCAACAGAGTAAATTAAAATTATGGAAGACATTTCAGGGGGAACTTGAGGTATAGCAACAGAGTAAATTAAACCAGGATTATAAAAACCAATAGATTAGGACAGAGGTACCACCCTAGTATAAATAAAACTAAAAAGAAGTAAAGATAACACTACTTACTCTTCACTCCCTACCCCTCATCACTATTGCCCATCATTCTGTGTTTCTCGATCTTGTTGTTTCCTGAAAAGCTGAGCCTTATGGATTTGCTACCTGACTTCCTGTTTGATGCAGGCAGTGGCAGGAAACCTGAGAACAAGTATCAGGGTATTTCTTCCCCATCCCAATTTTGGTGCTCAGACTAGCAGCATCTGCATCTCTCTGCAACTACATTTCCTCCACGTGGGCCTTCCTCCACAGCTCCAGTTCTCACCAAGCTTTAAATAACACCATTTCTCACTTTGCCTCCTTAGTTCATAGAGATTGTGAGGCATTTCCAGTATTGCAGGTCTCTGGGCGCTTCAATATCCTTTGCTGGCTCACACTTTGGTAAACTCACTTTTATTAAACCTCATCATTTGCTCTAAGTTCCATTTCCTGTTGTGTCCTGGTTGTTTGTAACAACCAGTAATTGATGCTACTGTCCAGTTTTTTCAAATCATAAAGTTTCTTTTTGATAGGACCACAGGTTCAGGCTCAAAAAGGTTGAAGTTGAGGTGCCAACATGTATAGGAAATTGAACTGGTAGTAACATTGTTTTGTTTATTCTCAAAAACTCCCTAAAACATATATAATGATTCTCACATTGTCAAATAGCCCTAATTAGCTTTCAACTTAAGTTCTTAAACCTGAGTTAATTATTATCAAAAGGCAATAGAGAAGCACTTGTAGGACAAACTAACTTAGAATCAGAAAAATAAAATTAATAAATAGGGAAGGGGAAGCATACCGAGTCACCCAGTCAAGGAATGGCAATTGGTTGGGGGTCTTTGTTTTGTTTCTAATTTAATGCATCATCCCACTCCAGGTCAAAGTCAAGAGATGGGAGAAAGTGAGAGTTATATCTTAGTTGCTTAGCTTGACTCTTTCTACCACCTTTCCTCCTACAGAAAGGAAGAAGCTTCTCAAAACAGCAGAAGAACATTCAATTCCAGGAAGATGGAGGATTAGAGAGGCAGAGGGATCACTTCTCTCCCAGAAAAATAGCTAGAGAACAGGCGGAGACTGTCTGGAGGGCCGTTCTGGGGCTAAGGACACAAGGCGGAGGCTAGACACCATCCAGAAGACAGGGGTGAAGGAAGAGTCTCAGCTGGCTGGAAAAATCTCAGGAGTAAAGCTGCAGCAGTAATGTCTGGCACCCATCCCCCCAAACTCAAAGCAAACAGCAAGGAGTCCACCAGCCCCTGGCAGGTGGATGCAGACTGAGGGTGTTGCAAGGGGTACTCTTCCCCAAGAAAGGGGAGAGGGAGGGACACAGCCTACAGCAAATTCTATTTTTGGCCAGTAAATTGGTCTGTGGCATTGGACGGGTTGCACTTTCAGACCAGATGGGGTCACGACATTGTTTGCATTGAGAGCCAGCAGGTAATTAAAGATAATTTGCCTTCTCAAACATCCTCCCTACTGCCTGGGCTGGTTGCCTAGGAGGCAGAAGGAGAGAGGGTGTGACCAACCAAGGGAGGAGAACAGCTTCTGAGAAAGTGTGTGTGTAAAGCTTGGCCAGCCCTGAGGACATTGCTTCTGCACCACCCAGTTACACTGCCTGTATTCCCACCTAGAACCTGGGATCTGAGCTGAAAGGTCTGCCAAAGAGCACCATCTGCTAACAGATCAGAAGAGTACATGAAAAGGGAAAAATAAAATAGAAATAAGTAAATTAATTAATTTTAAAAATAGGCAATCAGGTGCCTTTACTTCCACCCCTCTCCAAGACCCTTGGAAATTGGCCTAAATCCCATTATTGGGTCCTTAGCCCCGTTTTGAGCAGTTAAACTGCTCAGTTGAACCAATAGTCAAAGAACAATGGTAGCACACAGCCATTTACCAGTACCTCCCTAGGCAAGAGAGTACTGAACAGAGTATACTCAGCATCAGAATCAGATGCCTAGACATCAACAACAAAAAATTAAAAGCCATACAAAGAAAAAGATATGACTCCGGGAAAGGAACAAATCAAAGCTCCAGATGAAAAACAGGACATGAAACAGCTATTCAATGATGTTCATACAAATCTCCTAAATCAAATCATGTTGTTAAAGGACAACATGGCTAAAGAAATAAGACATTAAGACGACACTGGGTGAGCACAAAGAAAAGTTTGAAACCTTCAATAGAATAATAACAGATTATGGGAATGAAAGACAATAAGTGAGATTAAAAATACAGACACACAACAGCAGATGTGAAATCATGGAAGAAAGAGTCAGCAGCATAGAGGACAGAACAGCTTGAATTGAAAAGGATAAAGAATGGAAAAAAATGAGAAGGGGCTTAGGGAGTTGAATGATAGAGGGCACCAACATTGGTGTTATGGGAATGCCAGAAGGAGAAGAGAATGCAAAGGGGGCAGAAAGTGTATTTGAGGAAATAATGGCCAAAAATTTCCCAACTCTCATGAAAGACATGAATAAAGGTGTCCAAGAAGCACAGTGTACTCCAATTAGAATAAATCCAAATAGATCTACTCCAAGACACACAATATTCAGAATTCCAATGCCAAAGATAAAACAAAAATTCTGAAAGCAGCAAGGGAAAAGCAAAACATCACATACAAGGGACATCCAATAAGACTTAGTACAGATTTATCTTCAGAAACTATGGAGGTGAGAAAGTGGTGGTATGATATAATCAAGGTACTGAAAGAAAAACTGCCAGCCAAGAATTCTTTATCTGGGAAAACTGTCCTTCATATATGACAGTGTGTTTAAAATATTCACAGATAAACAAAAACTATGAGTGCATAAACAAGAATCCAGCTCTGCAGTATACACTTAAGGGAGTTCTGCAGCCAGAAAAGGAGAGAGAGGCTTGGAGGAGAGGGTAGAAGTGAAGACTATCAGAAAGGGTAACCAAAAGGGTAAAAATGTAGAAAAAAAATATTAATAATATATGACATATGAAATACAAAGGTTAAAGGTTGAAGTAATGCCTTTACAGCAATAGCATTGAGTGTTAGTGGATCAGACTCCCCAATCAAAAGATACAGGCTCACAGAATATACAAAACGAGCCATCCATATGCTGTCTGCAAGAGACTCACCTTAGACCCAAGGATGCAAATAGATTGAAAGTGAAAGGTTGGAAAAATATTTCACACAAATAGTAAACAAAAGAGAGTAGGGGTAGCTATATTGGGTGTCAGGCAAAACATACTTCAAATGCAAAAAATTAATAAGAGATGCAGAAGGCCATTATGTATTAATAAAAGGCACAATTCACCAGGAAGGAGTAACAGTCAAATATCTATGCACCTAGCCAGGGTGCTCCAAAATACATGAGGCAAATTGGCAAAAACTGAAAGGAGAAATAGATGTCTCTACCATAATAGTTGGAGACTTCAAAATTCCACTCTTATCAATAGACAATTTGATAGAAAACCAGCAAGGAAACAGAGAACTTGAACAATATGATAAATGAGCTGGACTTTACAGATATATA
>JAQZBX010011150.1:0-43204 GCA_029593785.1 Cabassous unicinctus | reverse complement strand
TTTATTTTGAAACATTCTTTTCTTATATTCATTATGTCTTAATTCTTCTATATATGTGCCTTCTCATAATGAATATGTGTCCAGAATATTATTTTCCAATGACAAAAGTAGACAAATGAAAAAAATAGTAGTAAAATGTTTGCATATAATCCTAATATATAGAATATGCATGATAAGCATATTTCTTTATTTATTTTTTTCAGTTCATATTGTGGAATTCTTTAAACCTGGCCTTACACATGCTTGAGTGATTTTGATGATGCTTAGTTAATTATTTTCAGATACCAATGTTGTTTAATTTTTATAATATTTTGCATTTTCCCATTTCTTTTCTGAGCTCTGCTTCCTGTAATCCATCTTTATTTTGTAATGGTGCAAAGACCCCATTCATGGGGAGTGTCTCTAGATTTAATATTATTACATAAAAATGACTTTTTTGTAGTCCTGTGTATTGTATGGATTTAACAAAACTGAGAGTGTCCATGTGATTCATCTACTTGTTAAAATGATCTACGTTACCTGCCTTACCTACTAGTTTCAGAGATAGAATTAAATTCTAATGCCCCAAACTTCCTTTTATATTATGAATTAATCTAGGTATATAAAACAGTACAGTTATGTAACATCCCTATAAGAATTGACAAAATAGTAGCTCAATTTTTTTTTCTGCATTGGTGGTTCAGATAATTTAACACACAGACCCTCATCAAATTTGAAGATCTTATTGTGTCAAGGTGAAGATTTTGCTCCCATTTTGTTTCAAATTCTTGGCAGTTTAAAAACATGATTACTAAAATTGGAAAACTGAGAGATGAATTTGTGTCCATACAGCAGTTTTAAATTGTGAAATTCAATAGAAATAAACACGTATATTTCAAACTATAGGGTTAAACAATATTTAGGTATATACAAAGAATCTCACAGTGTATTTTCTTTTGCCCAGCCTATGGAGCATAGTGTCATGGCCAATCTCACCAAATTTGTGACTGAATTCATCCTCATGGGCTTTTCAGATATCTGGGAGGAGTAAGCCCTCCATGCTGTCCTGTTCTTTCTGATCTATCTGGCAGCACTCATTTGCAACCTTCTCATCGTTATACTTACCACCTTGGACCACAGCCTTCACAGCCCTATGTTCTTCTTACTTAGGACCCTATCATTGTTAGAACTTTGCTTCATTTCTGTCACAGTTCCCAAGGCCATTGCTCATTCCCTGACCCAAAATTCTTCAATATCTTTCCTGGGATGTGTGGCGCAGGGTGTTTTGTTGTTGTTGCTGCTGTTTTGTTGCTTGCGCAGAGCCGGCATTGCTGACAGTGATGTCCTATGACCGATATGTGCCAATTTTCTGCTCCCTATATTATCAAATTATCATGAAAAGAAGGTCCTGTGAACAGATGGTGGTTCCTTCATGGCAGTGGTATTGTCTCTGGGTTCTTGAACACCACTGTGACCTTCTCATTACCATTTTGTAGGCCAATTTTTTGTCATCAGTTCTTTTGTGAGATATCCTCATTACTCAAACTCTTCTGCTCAGAGAAGTACCTAGCTGAGATTGGAGTCATAATTGTCACAACATCTTTGGGTTTTGTATGTTTTATTTCCATCATAGTTTTCTATATCCAAATCTTTTACATGGTACTAAGAATCCTATCAGTGGAAGGCAGGTTAAAAGCCTTCTCAACTTGTATTCCTCACCTTGTGATCATTACTCTTTTCCTCAATACAGGATCAATTGCCTACCTAAAGCCAGTGTCAAAGTCTCCTTCTGTTTGGGATCTGCTAGTGTCTGTCTCCTACACTGTGGTGCCACCCACTGTGAACCCCAACATCTATAGCCTGAAGAGCAAGTATATGAAGGCTGCCTTCTGGAAAATTCTGAAAAAAAAAACTGTTTAAATGACACCAACAACACTGATATTTTGCTGAGTTCAGACTAGCAAGGGGCTAATTAAACTAATGGTAACAGTCTGTTTCTGTTTCTTATTTATTTCTGTTAAACAGCAAAATAGGACTGAAAATGTACACTTTTACGGGGATATAGAATTCATACTTTCTCAATATTTCTTTAATCTAAAAGAAAATAGATGAAAAACAGGATTTCCCCAAATCAAGAGGTTTTAAGAAACAAAATATAATTGGGATAGCTATGGCATTATTATTATTTGTGTTCTTTAAGTTTAGGCAGATTTATCCGTTATAGAAGTACACTGCTGAAATTTTAACTTTCACTCAGAAATATATGTTTGATATTTATTTATGTTATATTCACCTAGTGATGAAAATCACATTGTTTCAAAATTACTCTTCTTCAAATGATTATAATGAATATGCTTCTACGTTTCTTCATATGCCCAAAGACACAAAGCTAGTTTATGACATCTACAATTTTCAGGATTAAAAAATGGTCAAATATTTCTTGAAGGTATATCTATTGATTTTCTTTGCTAAATATATTGGATACAAGTGTATTATGTATGTTTTTTTAAGCTCTACATGAGTATTCAATGTATTCCAGTTATTTTTAAAAATATCAAACCCTTTGCATAATAAAACAAAAAAGTAACTTGATGTAATATTAATTTTTATTTTCCTGGATTTCAAATTAAAATGTACTTCTCTTTCTATCTCTGCATTTAGATAGATAAATAGATATTACATATACAATTCACTATTTCTTGTCTATATTTTCATTTTTAATATGCATTGCTTATATTTCAGTTTGGTTGCTTTCATGTATATATTTAACAGACTTTCATCAATTCTTTTTTCATAAAATAAACATTCATTTTAGAAAAGTTTCAGAATACACAAAAGTTAAAAATGTGTGTGGGATTCTCATGTAAACAAATCCATACCCCTCCCTCATTTTCCCCTATCTTATATAATTGTGGTACATTTGTTAAAATTGATGAGCAAATATTAAAATATTGTTATTAGCCAAGTTTTATTGTTTACAATATGGTTTAAACTGATTTTAAAAATTTTACTTATTTTTTAAAAATACTTAGATTATACAAATGTCACATAAAAAATATAGGGAGTTCCCATATGCCCTGCTCCCACACATCCCAAATTTTCCCACATTAACAGCATTCTTCATTAGTGAGCAACATTCATTGCAATTGATTAAAACATTTTGGAGCATTACCACTAAGCGTGGATTAAAGTTTACGTTTTAGTTTACACTCTCTCCCACACAATTATGTACATTATCACAAGATTTATAATGGTCTGTATCTGTCATTGCAGTGTCATTCAGGACAATTTTCAAGTCCCAAAAATGCCTCCATATTACCTCTGTTTTTCCATGTCCCTGCCCTCAGAACCACCAGTGGCCACTGCCTGCACATCAGTGACATAATTTATTCCATTGCAAGAATCACAATAAATCTAGAGTAGAATACCAGTATGTCTACTTTAGTCCATAGTTCATTCCCCAATCCTGAGGAGTCTGGTATGGTGATGTGTACTCCACCTTTAATTAAGAAGGAGCTGCAATACCATGGGGCTAATGGATAGGACTCTCTTGCTTGCATTTGTAGACTCTTGGTTCTTGGTATAGTAGTGGTACATCATCATCTTCATGTTAGTTGACCTGGGTGAGGCCAAGGAACTAGAGAATACGTGTGGTAACTCTGATGAGATTCAGGGTCTAGCTGGCACATGGACATCCCAAAGGTTTAGGTATCTTGAACATACACCTACCAACTCTAGTACTAATTATAGGTTCAAATAGAAGGACAGAAAAACCATGTGTAGGGAAACCACAGCTGAGTCCACTCTGTCACACTGGGGAACATAAATACCAAAGTAGGACCCACCGGTAAGGCACCAGACTCCTGAGCTATCTGCCCTGATTACCGGGTCTGGTTTTCTCCAGAGCCCTCAGGAGTCCCACTATTTGGGGGTAGTATCTAATTTGGCAGTCAAAGACATCCTGCTGAGATGTGCATAAGCATAACCTCTGAAATGATTTCCCAACTCACTTTGAAGTCTCTTAGCCATATAAGCTCATTTGTATTTAGGTTTTCCCCCTTTTGATCAAGGTCATTTTCCATTTGCATTGTTAATTGGTGCTTGGCAGTAATCCCTCAGTGCCAGGGAAGCTCATCCCCAGGAGCCATGTCCCACACTGTGGGGGAAGTTAATGTATTTCTATGCTGAGTTAGACTTACAGAGAGGCCACATTTGAGCAACAAGGAGGCTCCAAGGAGGCAACACTTAGACACCCTGTAATATTAGACTAAGTTTCAATTTCAAGAGTAAAGGTTCATATGAACAGTTATCAATATCAAGGGCCCATCAATGGACCATTCTCCTTCACTAGTCATGGCCCCTGTACTTGGGGGATTCTTGTTGATCTATTAGAGAATGTGGCAGAGTTCCCCACCATGGGAATTTGATATTCTTTCAGTTATTGTGTAAATCTCCACCCACAGTGACAATGCCCCATGAATATTTGAGCATATTTATATGCCTTATATGCATGCCCAGGTGGGCTTCCTCCCAAGTATTCCCTGTCTTTTACACCCCACACCAATGATTCTCCCTTGCAACAGTTGTAACTCATCTGTGATCCAAAACTTCTTCAATGTGAATATTCTCACTGTCCTGATTTTGTGGCTAATATAGGCTAAACGTGCTATTTTTTATAGAAACATGCTATACTAGAAACCACACATGTGTCCCTAAACCTAGTTTTTCTCCCTAGGTCTCATTTTTAGAATGCTGGTGATAAACTAAGCCTGATTTATTATGACCATCCTTTATGTGAAAAGACTGTAACTTTGTGTATCTTTGGTCAACCTTAAGAGCTATAGCAGGGGGACGGATGTGGCTCGGGTGGGTTGGGCATCCATCTCCCATATGGAGGACCTGGGTCCAATCCGCAGGACCATCCCATAAAAATTTTAAAAAAAGAAAAATATAGAAGGCACGTTGGCCACCAGGCCCCGTGCACGGGTTTGCTGCCAGGCCATGCAAGCGGGTGAGCCGCCAGGCCCCATGCACAGGTACAACACCAGGCCCTGCGAGCAGGTGAGCCATCAGGCTCCATCTGTGGGTGAACTGCCTGGCCCTGTGTGCGGGTGCAATGCCAGTCCCTGCGAGTGGGTAAACCTCAGGTCCCATCTGCAGGTGAGACCTCAGGTCCCATGTGTGGGTAAGCCATCAAGCCCTATCTGTGGGTGAGCCATCAGGCCCCATGTGTGAGTCCACCGCCAGGCCCTGTGAGCATGTGAGCCACCAGGCCCCACCAGCATGTGAGCCACCAGGCCTCACAAGCATGTGAGGGCCAGGCCCCGTCCACGGGTGAACCACCAGGCCCTGTGCACAGGTACACCACCAGGTCCCACGAATTGCTCAACAAGATAATGACATAACAGGAGAGTGATACAAGGGAGAGCCAAGATGAGATGCACTGAAAAACCAGGAACTAAGGTGGCATAGGCAGTAGGAAACCTCTCTCCCACATCGGAGATTCTGAGGATCAAATCCCAGTGAAGACAGGAGGAGAAGGGTGAGAAGAGAGGGCAGGAAATGGACACAAATAGTTGCCCAGTGAATGGACACAGAAACAGCAAAAATGGGGGGTGTGTGTGTAAAAATGGATAAAAGTAAATAAATAAAAAAATAAAACTTCTTCAAAAATAAAGCCAATAAAATAGCCAAAAATGATTAATAAGAAAATGAATAATAATGATAATTTTTAAAACCAGAAATAAAATAAAATAAATAAAACTAAAAATAAAAATTGGGGATAATAAAAATGAAAAAATATTTTTAAAAATTTTAAAAACTTTTCCCTTTAAGCACTGTAAGATCTGTTGTCCTATATATACAGTGATATTGTCTACCATTTATTCCCCCAGTGTCTTCCTTTTTTTTTTTTTCATTTTGTCCTCAAAGAAATTTTAGGTTACAGAAAAGTCAGGTACCAAAGAAAGGGGACTACCATATACCCAACATGCTCCCCCTTTCTCCCCTACCCCTATTAATAACATTGTATATGATAATGGTTCATTTATTACAACTTATGTTTAAACTTTTGACTACAATTTTATAGGATTTGAAAAAATTTATAATGGATGGTATCTGCCATTGCAATATCATGCAGAACAATTCCAACGCCCTAAAAATATACTATGTTCTAACTATTCATCTGGCAACCACTACCTTTATATCAATAATCCAATTTCTTCCATTACTACAATAATAATGTCTACTTTGGTTCATGTTTGCAATCCTCCCTTATATTTCCTTATTCCCCTGTCATGAGTACTTTGTGATAGTGATGTCGACTCTGCATCAGATTGAGAGGAGGCTTAGATATTATGGTGCAGGTAATAGGAACTGTTTTGCTTGCAGCTATAAATACTCTTTGTTTTTTAGGATGGGGATTGTCTATCCTCATCATTTTTTAGTCATCCTGGGCAAGTCTGATGATCTGGATAGTAGGTATTGGCCACGACTCCTCTGAGAATCAGAACTTAACCTGCATAAGAAGAGACTGAAAACTTGTCTCTTGGACACATATTTTGTGGATACAGTGCCAATTATAGGTTCATATAAAAGAGGTAGAAGAATCATGTATAAAGATATTAAAAATGAGTCTAACTATGATACATTGGGAAAATACGTTATAATATATTCCAAGGTAAGTCTCAATGATGAGGTGCTGATTTCAAGTGTTGTAAGCCTTGCTTATAGTGTCTGGATGTCTCTAGAACCCTCAGGAGCAACCCAGTTTGGACTTTGTTTACTGTGGCAGTTAGTGAGATCCACCTGAGATGTGCATAAGTGTAACCTCTGAAATGACCTTCCAACTCATTCTGAAAAATCTGAACCATTAAAAGTCATTTGCATTTCATGTTTCCCCTCTGTGTCAAGGTCTTACTCCAAATGCATAGCTGGTTGGCACTTGATATTAATTCCTCAATGCCAGGGATGCTTATCCCTAGGAGTCATGTCCCATGATGGAGATATGTTAGTGAATTTATTTGCAGTGTTTGGCTTAAAGAAATGCCGCAATTGAGGAACAAGAGGTTTTCAGAAGGTAAGTCTTAGGTAATAATTATTATTAGGCTAAGTTTCAATTTTACAAGAATAAGATTCATAAATACAAGCATTAATATTGAAGGCTTGGCATATTGGTTTCTTTTACTTTTATTAGTCACTGCCTGTGTACTCTAGAGATTCTTTGCCACTTTACTTGAAGACATAGCACTTTGCTTATGCTTTGGGATGGGAATTTAATATTTTTTCACTTTTTCTGTGGGTCTACACCCACTGAGAAACAAATTTATGATGAGAACCATTAACACTAAGCACACAGCTGCACCACCATCACCCTGTCCATGGCCAAATCACCACCATCTACCTTATGATAGCTTCTGCCCAGATTAAGCATCAGCTCATAACTTTTTCTTGTCTTTCTATGTCATTGCCATCTGAATTACAGAGTCTACCTTGATGAGTCAGCTTAATAGCATTAGTTCATATCAGTGAGATCATGAAATATTTGTCTTTAGTGACTGGCTTACTTCACTCAACATAAGGTTTTCAATATTTATCCATGTTGTTGCCTGTGTCAATATGTCATTCCTTCTTATAGCTGAGTAACATTCCATTGTATATACCACATTTGTCTATACATTCATTTGTTGATAGCTTCTTGAGTTAATTTTTGCTGTACTTTGTTGAATGATTTTTCTGTCTTGTCGGAGATGATCATGTGATTTTTTCATTTGATCTCTTAATGTGGTGAATTGCATTGATTGATTTTCTTATGTTGACCCATCTTTGCATCCTGGGATAAAACTTATTTGATCATGGTGTATATACAATTGATGTGTTCTTAGATTTGATTAGCAAGTATTTTAAATAAATTTTAAAGTGATGTGAATGTCTAAAGGGAAATCCCTTATCTGACTCAAGACAGGAGGTTGAGGTTCTTCTCTGAATCAAAGTGATTAAGTGCTCCAGAGAAGAGGAGAATGTTTCATTCTTATTGAAGAAATTCAAACCAGCAAAATGTATTATAATTTATTATTTTAGTCAGCTAGGCTTCTCCATGAGTTAAAGAAACACACAGTGTTCATTCAAAGAAGAGGATTGTATTAACCTTAAAGCTGGAGAACATCTTTGAAGAGAAACATGGCATTCTGTTAAATTTGCATCTGGCTTTACCTTTATCTGTTTTCCTAGCCTAATGAATGACCAGGCATATTTCTACTTCAATATTTAATTTCTTAAATCATCTGAATTAATGGAATGAGAAAATATTTTCATATGTTAACTTTTTAAGTATTTTTTATTCATTTATTTCTCCCCACCCCCTCATTGTTTGCATTTGCTGTGTCTGCTTTTTGTGTGCTGGTCTTCTTTTCAGGAGGCACTGGGAACCAAATCTCAGACCTACCATGTGGGAAGAAGACACCTGATTGCTTGATCCATCTCTGTTTCCTGTCTTGTTGTGCCTCTCATTATCTTTTGTACATTTTGTCTCTTGTTGCATCATCTTGTTGCATCAGCTCGCTGCATCTGTCCATCTTGTCAGCTTACTGTCTTTCTCTTCTTCTTAAGGAGTCACAAGGAACCAAACCTGCGACCTCCCATTGGTAGATCAGAGCTTAATCACTTGATTTACATCTGCTTCCCTCATATGCTAATTTTAATGTGAAGAAATTACATCATCTTCTTTTAATGCTACTCTCTCTGATCTGTGCTTTGTGATGCTGCCATTATTATAGGATAGGTTTCTGCTCAACTAAGTATTTGTCCTGGATCTTTTTATTTACTCCACTTTTTGTACTTATTCTGCTACATCCCGTGTTTCCCCATACTAGAAATTCATAGCAACAATTAATATTCTAAGGCCATATCCCTTACTGAGATATTTTCCAATGTTTCCTAATATATTGTTTTAATTTGACTTAGAGCTCTTCAACTTTAAATGTTAGAATTATTCCTTGGAGAATTTTCTCTTTGTGGTCCTATCATTTATGAAAACTAAAGAAAAATCTGTTGAAGAATAACTATAATTAGAATTATCATTTTAAAAATCCAGAAATCTCTATTAATCAATCACTGAAATAGTGAAATAAACCTGTGAAGTTGTCTATCCAAATACTTGAACTTATGCAGAGTATTTGGAACACTAGGAGAAAAAAAATTGTTCATTGCAATGTAAAAGGGGTAAATACAAAATTGTGTTTAAAGCTAGCCTTTGTAAAACATGTAACTAAAGATAAACAGGAATTTATAAACTGTCCAGGAAAGATGTTTCTTACTTCCTGCAGTTCTCTCAAAAACTTGTTAATAAATCAACCTTAGGGAAAGAGGAAATAAATTTCATAAAATAGATATGGTTTTGGTACAGATTTTAATAAATGACTTAATTTGTATCATGTGTCATGTCGTAAAACTTACAAAGATCGAGAATATAAAAATTATAAAATCAAGTAAGCTACAATATGAAATTTGACTTTTATCTTAGCATATGAAATTCAAATCTTTGGGAAAATGATTAGGAAAAAAAGCACAAAAATATATTAATTGATAAATTGAGTACTGCTTCTAAAAATTATTGGTCATATTTTACCCTAACTTTATGTAGATTGGGAATATTCCCATATTTATTAAAATTTGTGTATTGGATGCCTAAGAAAAGTTTTATACATTTATCTATTGTGAATTGTATCTTACCTTTTAAGTTTCCTTTAAAAAATTAAGGAGGTGAAACTGCCTTCTCTAACATTACAAATCCAATTTTTAAGAACCCTAGAAAATACTTAAATTGTTATATTTAATAAAAGAATATTCTGGTATCAGAGTTTTTTATATTTTTCTCTTTTTACATATTTTTGATATTCATTATAAAAGTGTTTAGCAATGTCTACTGATTTTTAAAGTTAGTGCCTTTTCATGCCTTATTTTTATTAGTAGAACTTATTGGTACAGTAATAAAGTGCTTGTTTTTTTTTTTATTCATAGCACCGAAAACAAGCAACTACACTTGTAACTTCCTAAATTATTGCACAAAGTCACACACACCCACATTCTGAACCACCAATAGGGCACATGTCCCTTTTTTTTAAATTTCTTGCAGTATATCTAAAATTCTACACAACTGAAATAAGGTGGACTTTTCATAATCTCTTATTTAGAGGATGATCAAATCATGGTCGTATTTCTTTAAATGAATAATCCCATTTTTATGTTTCTAAAAGAGGAAAAACATATATAAATATGTTTAAAATTTTTTATTGCCTTCCTTTCCTCTCCGGCTTCATGTCACCCTGTCTCTCTTTAGCCGAGCGGTAAACGCTTGCTGCTGCCACCGCCTTCTCGTCTTCTGCCCAGACAACTGGCCCGCTCTGCTGCAGTAATGCACGACAAGGAGTTTATGTGGGCCCTGAAAAACGGAGACTTGGACGAGGTGAAAGACTCTGTGGCTAAGGAAGAAGATGTCAACCGGACACTAGAAGGTGGACGGAAGCCACTTCATTATGCAGCAGATTGTGGCCATCTTGAAATCCTGGAATTTCTGTTACTGAAAGGAGCAGATATTAATGCTCCAGATAAACATCATATCACCCCTCTTCTGTCTGCTGTCTACGAGCGTCATGTTTCATGCATGACATTGCTTCTTTCAAAGGGTGCTGATAAGACTGTGAAAGGTCCAGATGGACTAATTGCCTTTGAAGCCACTGACAACCAAGTAATCAAAGCTCTTCTTCAGTGATGGATGGATGGACTGATAACTCTTGAAGAATGACTCTCTTGTGACCTCACACTGCTGCCTGTCTGTCTGTCACTCTCTATCTGCCAACTTCTTCAGCTAAATACGTTAAGAGGGGTGTGGGGAGAGAGAAATTCATTATAAATCAGGCTACCAGAAATGAAAAAATGTTTTGGAAGGGGGAGGGGGGATCATGATCAGGCTTTTACTAGGATTCCTGATCAAATCTGCCTCTTCCATTTCTAATAAAATATACAGCTTATACCCAAGGGAGAGCAAAGACAAAATATACAATAACATTTTTCAGCTCCCTAGCTGATTTAGTAACTAGATTGTGTTGAAGGTCTAATTATACAAAGGCCAACTATACATATTTGGTAGCCTTACCTTTGCAAGGAGTAGTGGCTGCTGTGATGTAAACTTAGGGTGCTGAGATAAGCAATTAGCTATAGCCTTCTGCCTTAAGAATGCACTCTATTGGGGGTTTCTTGGCATAGTTAAGAGCCATACCTGTGGTTGGTGACCAAATCTTTCCTCAGTGACTTTAAGCTTTATGTGAAAACTCAGTTAAAATGAGGAGGGGCACTCTCCTAAATTGCTGGGTGATTGAACTTTGGATTTCCTCTCCCCTTTCACATGGATTATGTATATCTTTAGATAAAACTGACTAGTTTTATTTATAAAATCTTAAATTTTGAAAGTCTAAAGGAGAAATCATTCCAATATGAGTATTTTTTTCTCCTCTAGATTCAGACATTTATATAAATTGAAACATTTTCAAACTCCTGCTGGTAGTTAAAAGGGGATTTAGGAATAAAATAAATAGCCATGAGCTTGTTTGCATCATATAAAAAGAGAGCAGTCTTAGTACCTACGGATTTTCTTCATATGCTGCTTGAATGGATTGAACTCATTTGTGTTTGTAGAATCAAGGAACATTCTTTGGAATGCCTCTCTCAGACCCATCTTGGATATTGATTACTTATTACAGCAAAGCTAATACTGGCATGAGATTTACTATTTGGATAAATTTAACCCCATCTTTTCAAAAATAATGCTTGTTAACCAGGTTTTCCTCAGTTTTTAATAGACTTCTGCTGAACATATGCCGACCCACCTACATAATATTTTCGTTTCTTGTATAAATCATGCATTGCATAAAGACTGACATCTTCAAGCTGTATTCTGAGTTCTAAAATACAGTGCCCTAAAATGATGTTCTTAAAACTCACTGAAAATATTTGGATTCATCTCCAAATGTTCATTTCATGAGCAGTACAACTAATTTTTAAAACATATGCCCTTGAATTTGTTATCTCCCATTTAAAACACTAAATGGACTTGTTATCCATATAAGCTTACTAAAAATATTAGGGTTTATCCTTAACCAAGTCCTGCAATAATTGAATGTACCTCAAATTTTTAAAAAGGGGGAGAAAGGTAGGTTAGGGACTTGTATTCTGTTTGTGGATAATAAGGAATAATCATTTTTCCAGGCAATGTAGCATTCTACAGCAGGGTTAAACTTATCAAGAACAGTCAGCTTAGCTAATAAATCTCATTGATCAGTTGATTGGTTGGCTGGCATGTGGGTTTATGTGTGTGTGTTTTTTCCAGGAATCCTTTTTAACCCTTAGCATTTTCACTCAAAACTAGCCTAAACCTCTAATTTTCTCAAGTCCAAGAAAATCACAAAATAGTGGTTTAAATACTTTCATATATTTGGCTAATTCTGTTGCTAATAGAGTTGGATTAAAAGTCAGCAATCAGCACTCTATTACATCACTTAACAAACTCTGGAGACATCCTTATTGGAAATGGGGGGCACTCAGTCAGTTATCATGGTAGGGCAACAAGGTGTTTTGATATGTTTGTTTTCACCTCTTGGCATAATGCTATTGAAAAACCTTCAGTTTTACCCTTTACATGACTTTCACCTTTACTTTCAAAGTATTTTGTTGTAGTTGGCTATTGTGGAGAGTGCATTGTCTTATCATTCCTAATTCTGGTCTGCTTTCTACAGTTATTGTGGTATAAAAACCATGTGATTCTTTGTATGGTTTATCCTGATGTTCCTTATAATGCAGTAGAAGCTATTTTTGCCTTCCCTCTTCTTTCTCAGCCATTTTGTAAACCCCATAATTATGAAGCAATTGCTTGAAAAAAATAACATATAGAACATAGAATAGAATAGACTGACCAAGATAGTTTAGCATTTGAATTTTTTTAAACTAGGTTATTTATAATGTATTTCTGAACCACTTGGCAGAGAAAGCCGCAACACTTAATCTTCATATTTTGAGTAAAGGAAGCTAAAAGCAAGTCTACTTTTTGGTACTACATACATTAGTAAAAGGTCAAGTAAGTTTTGTTCTCCACTGAGGTAATATTTAACATCTCAGAAAAATCCTGCATGCTCTGTAGTTTTGTATTAAATCAGTCATTTCATGTGCATTATATCGAATAAAAACAGGGTGGTTACCTGTTTATATTAGTATACTAACAAATTTATCCCTTGCAACTTCAAACTGTAATCTGTAGACTTATAGTTCAAATTCAGCACCTGAATATACCCAAGTAGTTGATGCATAGCATACCTTTCTTAAACCAGTTGGGCTCAGAGGAGAGGTAGGTAGGCAGCAGTGTATACAAGCTGCAAACAAGTAGACCCTTTGTTCATTGATTTCTTTCCCCCAGATAATGGATTTTAAATCTATATATATGTATTCGATTTTTTTATTCTTAATTACAATTAAAACTTCAACTGAGCTGCTGTTTTCTACCATGCAATATTGTATACTCAATTGTGTATAGAAGAAGCTGGTGAGAATGCCCTCCTACACAAGCAGTTGCGGTGTTTTGCATGTAAAATTTTAAAAAATTTAAATTGTCCTGATTCTGTTTTGTAAATGGAGAAGCAAGCATATCTTTCTAAGCAGTAATAGAAGAAGACTAGTGCTTTGTGCATTTTGATATATTTGCGTTCATTTTTACCACAATGTAATACTTTTGACACAGTTGGGTTTCTCATATTATCCCAGTTCATGTACATATGAATGTTAAATAATGCTGTGTTTAAGTTTTGTGTTGCAAGAACAAATGGAATAAACTTGAATTCTGCTATAAAAAATTTTTTGCAAAACTATTAAGAAATGAAATGGCAGAGAATTTACCAATGAGTATATAACATTGCACATTTCCCCTCCACACATACATGGATCATTAATGGGTAGATATTCCTTTGAAAATTTTAATAAATTCTATTTAGCTGTGAAATTTATTTATTCAAATATTTCATAAAAGTCTTCTGCATTCATTTCTGCACACTTTAAATTCATATGTCATCTGTGGATAAAAAGGACTGAATTGTGGAATTCTCTTCATGATAAGAACAAAAATTTTTTTATGATTCTAAGTTTCTGAATTTAAATCAACCAAAGCAGTGAGGATGCACCTTTGATAAGTGTGCCTATCTCTCTCTCTCTCTCTCTACTGGGAGTCAAGTATTACGGTCTTGGAGGGACAGTATAAAAAGATGTGGAATATAGAGAGCGAATAAAAGAATTCTTGCTTCATATTGACACTGTTGTGTTCTCAAAGACTGCCCAAGACCAAAAGTGTATGTTTACACTTGACTTGTGGAGAGAAAGTATATATTCTAGACCAATTTTAGGCCATTTATCCATTCCTACTCCTGTCCCTTTCATTTGGAATTACAAGGACTTTCTAGAAATTAAAGATTTATCCAGAATGATACTTTAAAGGGCCATGGACTAATTGGTACTCCTGGTCTTTCTTAATCAACTGGGTCCTTTTTTATTCTTCTTACCATGAAATCTAAGGCTATAACTTGACTTTGTAAGACTATTCTGATTCCAAATCCATTCTTTCCATATATCTTAGCATTTCACTTAAATGAGTAGTGAATCAAGTACATTAAAAAATAATAATAATAATAATCCTGATGAATTATTGGATTACAGAAAACTCAGTCTTAGTTATGTTCTGATACAGTTGGGCTACCTAAAATGGGGGAAGCTACAAATAAATTTGAGCTTCAATGTTGCAAACTATAAAATGTGACTCATTGTCATCCCCTCTACTTCTCTACCAATTCTGACAGCATTTAAATATCATCTTTCAGTAAAATCATCTGACACATAACAGTGAAGCTGCCTCTGTGTGATTCTGATACAAAACTGAGATACCTATCCTTCTACTTTTGTGTTGATATAAAGCTGTATGGATTGGAAGAAAGTATGTACTTAAATTAAATCCATTCCTCATGTTGTGTTCTCATTGTAAGTAAGATCTTTTTGTGAATATGATTTTAACTTAGGATGTGACCCATCTCATTCAGTGTGGATCTTAATCCTCTTACAGGAATCCTTTATAATATAACAAATCCAGATGAAGAGATGAGAAAACTACAGAAGCAAGAAGCTGAAAGCAACAAAATCCAGAAGAGAGAGACTATAACACAACTACATGTGACTTGCCATGTGACAGAGGACTCCAGGATTACTGGCGGCTGGTCTTCAGGAAAAAAAACATTGCTGATGATGTTTTGATATGGGTATTTTTCTCAGCTTCAAAAGAGGGAACTTGTAAACTAATAAATTCCTATTGTTAAAGCCAACCATTTCATGTTATCTCCTTAAGCAGCTTAACAAACTAGAACAAAGTGTATTAGGGTAAGCAGAGAAACACTGTAGCCCAAAGCCAACACATCAGTGATCTGCTTTATTTACCAATGACTAGATGACCTTAGGAATTGCCAAAACTGATTAAAATGATAAAAATTCCAGTGTGATATATTATATTATTTAATTTGTTCCTTTGACATAATATTTGCAAGCATAATTTTAATGAGTCCATCAATTCACTTTAATCAAACATTTTTCTTGAAGATAGTGTCACAAAGATATCCATTGGCTTAAATTATTGGTTGTATAAATCTTATGCATTTAAATTCAGCTTCATTAGTGGATAAATATCTGATCAGTTCAAGAACAGTAATACCTGGTGGAAGGACATGTGGCTTCTCAATATCTATATAGATTATGGAATAATGGAAAAGCAAAAATTCTGATGCTTACCTCTATTAATCACCAGAAGAAAATGAATGTTTTATTTTGCAAGCTCAGTGATAGAAAGTAGCTGACATACAATTAGCAAAGAGAGAATTTTCTCTCCTAGGTGTCCACTGACTCTGACCCCCTGAAATTTGGAGAGGATTGGCTTTCAGAGAGAAGACTGGGAATGTTGATCTCTCAATATGCAGATCTCTCTCCAGGTTAAAAGTGATAACACCTGCTGAATAGAATTCTGAAGACTATTGAATGGATGATAATAGAAATTAAAATCCCTGGAAAATGGTGAGCAAGGAGGATATGTAAATTTTAAGATAGAAAAGAAAAGTCAACAATGAAAAGGAAAATAAAATCTAATGATTTATAATTTCACAATGCACAAAAATAGTCTTTGATAAAGTAAAAAATCCAAATGTTTAAGGGGACTCAGATAATAACATAATGTGATTCATTGTTTTACTTCATCATTAGGAAATTATTATCTCTAGTCACTGTGTTACCTCAAAACAGGTTAGCATATATTCAATTTATTTCACAGTTATTGTAGCCTATTTTAATATTTAAAACAAGCTATCTGAATATTACTGGCTCAATAAAGACAATCATGCTTCATATCTATCTGAGAATCTGTTGATCCCACAGCCAGTGATAGAATAAAAGTAAGGATGAATTATGATCTCATTAAACATGCTTCTGAAGTTTTGATGTCAATTTAAAAGTCTATCATAACTGTATAAGATGCATATTTTATCAACTTATTTTTCCAATGATGATGCTGAGGCAGGAGAGACAGTTCATGAAATGGTCAATGTCATACAATTAGTAAGTGGCAGTGTCAAATTCCAAGCCCAGGTTTTCTGTCTCCATAAGTAGAGAACCATTGAACTGTGGAGTCTCCCTCTTCTAGTTATGGCCACTGTATGTTGGACCTTATGATTTATAATATCAAAAAATTTTGGTTATGAGAAATGCATAGGAAATATGAATTGTGGAAAGAAGGGGATATAATTTTCCTTTATGTAATTGTAGTTTATTAGAAAGCACAATGTAAGTAACTGAAAAGTGATAACAAAAATGTGTGAATTCAGTAAAGTGTTAGGGTACAAATTAATAAGAAGAAAATTAATGAAATTTATCTATACAAACAAACAAAAATAATTAGAAAATATATTTTAAAAATTATCCAGTTCCTCAGGGGACAAAAAATATAAAGTACTTGAGAATTAAATTAGCCATAAATATGCACTATGTATACATAAAAAATGAAAAAAATCATTCAATTAGTAATGGAGGGAACAAAAGTAGATTTACAATTTTTAAACTATGGTATGAACTTAGAATACCAATATCAACAATATTTCAATATTGTGCCCACTTGGAAAGTAAGTTTCATATTTTAGCATTCTCTGGAATAATTAAAATACATTGGCATTATTTGTTTCTTCAATGTTTATTGACCTCTCCAAGATTATAATACTTTTCATTTTCTTTGCTGAAGAAGGCAGATACCATAAAATTGGCTGGAATTTAAAAATGTGAATTTATTAGTTTACAAGTTTAGTGTTTTGAAACACCATCCAGGTGATGCTTTCTTCCCAGAGGCTGGCCACTAGTGTTCCTATTATGGTAAAGACAGCTATTTCCAAGAGCCAGGCCCACCTAATCTTGCCCAACAAATGACTGATATGTCTTTTATTGATGAAGTAACTTATTGTGAGTTCACAAGCAAGGAACTGGGGGTATCTTCCCAAAACCAGTTCAAAGTGAAAATGTGAGCTAGTGTTTTCATGCAGGAAAGAAAAAAAAAAGAAAGAAAGAAAGAGGGGATAGTTCAGAAGAAAAACAAGTAAAGAAAGAAACAAATGATGCCTGGGGTCTTTGTGAGGAGGGTACATGCAAATTTTCAGTTCTGTGCTTCTTCAAGCACATATAACTTGTCCTTCATTTCAGTGGCTAATAAGCCACAGTTTAGATATAGTTATGCAGGTGCAAAGGGTTCATGGGTCCTTTATCAGAAAACCACTCAAAGATATCAACCTTTTTGTTTTTGGAAAAATTATTGATTTATACCATTTTGTTTGGTTTTGCTGTTAAACTGGGATGGTCTGATTAATATTTTTCAGAGAAATAAAGGCCAAATGTAAACTTCAAAAATTAGATGAAGAGAAAAACAGTACAATTAATTTTAAAACTTTAAAACATGCTTAAATGGAGAAATTTTAATAAGCACAATTTCCAGCTATGAAATCCCTCCTTATGTTTATATTTTTCTTATTCTTATGATGGTATGTGTTATAAGCATTCCTCATATGAGGAAAATGGGTGAAAGTTTCATCTTCTGCAGTTACTTCCTGGTGATTAGGAGAGAAGAAAGTTCTTATATCATTTTGGAGGATGGTTTAGATATAAACCTACAAATGTCTGCAATATCATACATGCTGTTCCTCCATATGGGCAGGCAGTAATGCTAATTGTATTTTTTACAGTTTTACTCACATTACTCTGGTGATTATTGCTCCACTTGGTAAAACCTTTACACAACTAGCATAATCCAGAGGCTACAGGGTTCCACAAACCTGGTGCATAGTGCCTTCTGGTACTATGAAACAGAACTGCTCTGGAGGTAAAATTGAGTCATTGCTGGCTGACAGAGCTGCAGGAGTCTGAAACAGCAATGCATTTCAATCTACTTTAGAAGAATAACGAGATGTGGCAAAAACTTTTATTGTTTTAGGGGTCAGAGTGACTGATCTAGCCAATTACTCAAATGGAGTGCCCATAGACACAGTGTTTGGGCTGGTTTAAATGCACAAGAGAGTCTTACTTTGAGAAAGCAAAATGACAAATATTGTTAGGTTTGAACATTCTGTTTCTTTAAAAGTGAGAAGACTTGTTTTTCCTAAACAACCAAGGACACCATAAGGTTAAATTACAAGAAGCTATTTTGATAAAACCGACTTTCTTCTTTGTATATCAATTATTCAGGAGAAAAAAATTATAACCTTTTACCAAACAGTCTAATGATTTAAGAAAATTTGTCACTTTAACAGATATTGATTATAATATTGATATGAAGGCTTTAAAACTTTATAGAGAAACCCATCAAATCTTACCTAATTTTGACCACAAAAAATTCCTATTCTATACACCTGCACTTTCTATATTCATTTCAATTTTGTCCCACATTTTCCTTTTTCTTAATTACCAGTCATTTTATCTTAGGACAAGATTACTTTCTTTTTCCTTAATAAAAAGAAAAAACAAATTCTTTATATCTTTCAATCTTAGGCTACCAAAATGATTTTGGAAAATGTCTCTAAGCAAATCTCTTATAATATACAGTTACCATATCCAGATTTAATTAGAATTAACATGGAAACAAAACATAGAACATTAATGTTGTTAAGTTTTTCTTCTTCTCCAGTAGTTACAATATACCTATTTTGATTTCTTTGAAAAAACAAATGAGTCCTGGGCCTTTCTGCCTCCTGATATATACACCATCTCTATCATAGCAAGAGTGCTTCCAGACCTTGTGCCTATTCACAAAGACTGCTGGTTTGGAGTTCATGGGCAGTAAGGTATATCTGGTATTACAGCCATTGCCTTTAGAGAATGCCCACTGGTTTAACTGATTACTTTTAGTTTTACTCCTGATGTTGACACATATTATAAATGCTAGGTATCAGATGAGGGCTGAAAACACCAGACTTACCTCTTAGCTTTGACTAGGGTATCACTTCCTCAAGTCTGAAGTCAAGCAAGAGAAGTTATATAGATATATGCATCACATCATTTCTGAATTTATTGTTGGACTATACAATGAAAGTCAAAAATGGACATTATAGTCTCAACAGTATTAACCACTTCTAAATAGGCAAGTTTAATATTGTGTGCCTATTTCACCTTCTGGAGTTCATTTCTTTTTGAAGATCATTTTCTTTATTATTGCAGTTTAGCAGCACCAAATGGACTGCCAAGTTAACAGAACTAAATGGTAGCCTTGCAATCTAAGCACCATTTAAAGAATGTCAAACCTTTGCATTACTTTCAGTTTTCTCTATACTGGCATATAAACAAAGACATGCTCCCACTGAAGACTGGGCTCAAAGGAAAGATGCAGGGCTGGTTCTTCCATCCCTTGTTTAACCCTGTACTTCTCTTACTCATTCTGAACCTCTACCAGCTGCTCCTAGAATCAGATACTCAGGACCATCTCAGGCACCCAGGCATGGCAAAAGTGAAAATAATTCATTTTGGCCTTCAAACCTTCAACTCCCATCTCTACTCAAGAAATCAGAGACACTGTTACTTGAATGATGTGGGAAATGAGTGTGTGCACCAAAGACATAAAGATACTGCCTATTGTTTGTGTGCTTATTTTGCACTTAAGCACCATTTTTTAATTTAAGATAAATTATTAAGTTGAAAATGCATGTCTGTATTCAAAAGTAAACAATTCTTCTTGTAATAGTTAAAGTTCTGTCTTGAAGCTTCAATGGTTCATACTCTTTGCACAGAAAACCTATGGTTTGAACAAACTCATACACATATTGAAGAAGTTAGTTTAATTCAGTGAAAAGAAGATGAGCTTTTCCCAGATCACCTGAAGTAGCAGAAATAGAGTAAAATGATTTAAAGACAATGTAAAATCTAATTCTGCCTCTCTTGCAGCATTGCTTTTCACAAATATTACCTTATTCTGAAAAAAAAATTATGTAGACTCCAGCTACTAAATTAGAGAATATGGAATTCTCTCTGGGACCTCAGTACCTTGCCTTCTTGACTCGTTTCTCTCAATAAGTGCTATCCCTCTTCAAGTAATCTAGAAGAATGTGGATTATCTTAGGCATGAATGCAAATGCCTTAATACTGAAGTTCCTGTTTAGAAGCATGATATAAGACATCCACTGGGTGCATATTTGCAAATATCCTATAATGTTATAGCTGCAAAACATGGTTTTAAAAACCCCAAAGATGGCATAATCTTTAAGTGTGCATGTTCATTCATTTCTGCATCTTTCCTCCAAACTTGCCTTTTCATCTCAAAATTTTCACTATGCATATTTCTGCTTCTCTTTGGTTTTGTCTTGTCATTATGAGAAACTTAGTGAAATAATCATTGGAATATTTGTATTTTGCAAAATGACTGGTATGATAACTCTTGACAAATAAGGAAAGCACTGAAATGTGACTGTATGTAGTTTTGCATGCTAAGATTGATATATTACCAGGATTGCTTCTGGGTTATTTGTGTTGAGTGGTAGTTTTGTAGCCATAATAATCAAATTGACTAAAACAAGCAGGGGTTTCTTGACATTACTAACCAGCAGTGTGGAATATTATTTTCATGTGGCTGAGGGAAAAAAAGGCTTTTCTTTCAAAATGTTTGTGTTTTTTGGAAGACAAAACCATCTTGACTATATCCTTGTCTGTATGTAGGATCACATTGTCCTTATGATACTGAAACTTTACAGCTGCTCTAAATATTTTATAAACTAATAAGAAAATATTATAATAGGAATATAGGTTGTTTTTCTACATCCTCATTATTTGAGATTAAAGTCAATTTTCATTAAGAAAGATATCTTTATTCGTCATGACACTATGATTCCAGAAAAGGAAAAAAATAGTAATATAAGCCCATGGAATCAATGATCTGGACTTGAGTCCCCTAATAAGAATTGCTGCCAAGAATGTGGCAGTAAGTGTCCTAACATTCCCCCACTGTCTTTATTATCTCAGGAAACCTCAGTTCCAGATGAGAAGCAGGAACAGATTGGTCTTACTCCTTCCTAGAAATGATTATCCATAGTTTGATAGCAAACACACACACTCACACAAGAATATATAATTACTAAATTCATTATTTTAACTATTTATATATATGTAATTGAAAATGGTTTTAATTTTAGGATTAGGAATGATAAATGTGGATACCCAGCCACTCCTTCAATATTGGGATCTTTCTAATCAAGGTCGGCCACTTAACCAAGAATCTAAGCATTTCTCTAATCTGTATTCCTCCTCCGCACCCCACTCCTGTTCTCTTTCACTCTTAATAATCCCTCTAAGAAAAAGATATTTACATCAGTAGTAATATCTTTTAGAATAGCATCAATAGAATGTAGTAGTAAACCAACAATATTCTTCAGATTTATTTCTGAGTCAAAAATAATTTGTGCTATCCAGGATACCTAACTCTGGGTTAAATAAGTACAGAGTATAGATTCCCTTTTCAGGTTAAAAAGGAGTTTTTACTCTAGGGAAAACTGGGGAGAGCTCAAAAGTAGTTCATAAAGAAAGTAATTTGTTTTTCTTTTACCTAAACTCCTGTGACTACAGGTCTCTGATAAATTATCTTTCAAAAGAGATTTCATTGCTTATAAGACTGTTGTGGCCTATTGATAAAAACAATTTTGTTCACTATCTTGTCTTGAAAAAAAGTGGCCTTAGCTTTTTGCAAAACTTGAATAAAGTGTGTATTCACAAAATAATTTCTGTAGCACAGCATTAGAAACTCATAACTTTTCTGCAAGAAGTTCAAACTTACATCTTCCTTTTACTATCTTAAAAATACTAGTGAATAAAATACTGTTATTCAAAAAGCAAATGGTAGAAACTACAATGATGTTTAATGCAAATTGTAGTAACTTATATATTTACAAATTATCTTGGACTTGTTATGGAGTAATTCCATAAAATATCTTTGTATTATAAAAATGTGAAGAAAAAATGTAAACTGATGTAAAGGAGGTACTGTTGTTTTAATTAACCTATGTTTAACAGCTTTTCTTCTGGACTTTGCAAAGTCTTCATGTTAAACACATTGCAAAGCATTCTCTGGGAGGCTCAACCTCCTTGTGTGTACAGTATTATGCAGACATGAAAAAATGAACCCATTTACTGTGTATGTATAAATTGCCTGGTCATCAGGCACTTTCCAGTCAATAGTCACATCCAGTGTGACTTTGCACAGAAGACTTAGGGTGTGGTTTGTAAGTATGAACTGTAAAATAACTGGGATGAATTCCCATGTATAACCACGTAAATATCTTTGTTAACTGAAATGTACTTTAAGAAAAGATAAAATCTGTAAATAAACTGATTTCTAAATTTTAAAAAAATAAACTTGTCAGAATAATAATTCAATTTGGTCATAAGCAAATATAACTTTTTTTCTTTTACTTTCATAGAGTTATCCATTTTAAAAGTTACTAAACTTTAAGAGCACCAATTGTTTTAATGTGGCTATCCAGATCTAATTAGAATTAACATGGAAACAAAAGTTAGAACACTGATGTTGCTAAGTTTTTCTTTTTCTCTAGCAGTTAAACTATACCTATTTTGATGTTTTTTTAAAAAACAAATTCAATTGCAAGATAGTATTGAAATTTAAAGACTCATTTTTAAGTTTCTTTTCACTGTTATCCAATTTACACTTTGGACAGGCAATATTACAATAGAAAATCATTTTCTTTTTCTTAAGGGGATCTCCAACAAATTTAGACTATTCAAAATACAACCCAGAGGAGATAAAAATAGCACATCCTGAGAGTTTCCCATGGCTAGGCAACATCAACAGAAACTACAAAGACAGAACAAAAGAATAGGAGTTCTTAAAATTCAACAGATTCCCCAACTTCAAAATACAAAATGCAAAAACACATAGTCAACAGAAGAACACCAAATCTGAGATGACTGATAATGGAATTCAAACCCACAAGGTCAATATGCATTAGCTCAGATTAACTTAAAATTTAATAGCCCCCTTGGCATGAGCAGACTGATAAAGCCAATCCAACAACCTCAATGTGAGCAGACTGATGAAACAAATTTAACAGTCTTCTCTGAATGAGCAGATCAACAAAGTGAAAGAAAGCAAAGATCAGAAGATAGAATTTTCACACTTACCTAGCACAAGGAAAAGGCCAGACTGAGCTTCACACAAAGTATCCAGTGTCTGCCCATGGCAGAAACTTCACCCAGAACCTCCAGCTCTGGTACTTCAGTGAAATACCCATGCAGCTGCTAGGCTTGAAGCTGAAGGTTTCAGGGAAGCCCTTCAGGGAAGAAAAAGTCACCAGATTGTTACCTTAAAGACAGCTGTTTCCAATGGACAGGCTCACCCAATCCCACATTACAAAGGAAAAACCTACCTTTTAGTGAGATGGTGGTTTATCTTGAGTTCAAAAGCAGGGAACTGTGGGGAATCTTCCGAAAACCAATTCAAAGTGAAAATGGGAGACTGGGGTTTGCTACAGGAAAAAAAGAAAATGGGTAGTTGAGAAGAAAGGCAACAGAAAGAAAAAGTGATGCCAGGTGTCTCGTGAGGAGGGTATATGCAAATTTTCAGTTCTTTGCCATTTCAAGCACATCCAACTTGTCCTTGAGTTCAGCAGCTAATAAACCACAGTTTATATACAGTTATGCAGGCGCAAGGCTTTCATATTTCCTTTCTTAAACAACTGTCCAAGGATATCAAAGTTTTGTCTCTGGGAAAATTATATATTTACACCATTCTGTCTGGTTTTGCTTTAAAATGTTATATTTTTCTGGTAAGCAAAACTGAGGTCTGGTTAATATTTTTCAGGGAACTAAGTGTAAAGAATAAGCTTTTAAAATCAGATGAATAGAAATCCAGTACATTTAATTTTAGAATTTTCAAAGCTTGTAAATTTGAAAGATTTCAATAAACACATTTTCCAGCTATCATTCCTGGACTCCTCTATCACCTGACAAGGCACATAATGACATATGCCGGTCTCTTCTCTCTCCTCCAATCATCATTACTTTCATCTACTTGCTTTCATGCCTGTCTCTTGTCTTCATCTGAATTTCATTCTCTTATAGAAGACTCTAAAAAGAGGATTCAGACCTACCCACTGTGAGGTGTGTCATGTCTTCAGTAAAGAACCTCCTCAGGAAAAGTTCCTATTTAAAATAGGTCCACACCCAGAAGAATGGATTTACTTTAAGAACATACTTTTCTTGGGTACATACTGCTTCAAACCACCTCAACTTGTATTTTTGTTGGTGGTTGATTTATTTTTAATATTTTTCTTTTTTCAGGACAATTTGGGCCATGGAAACAGGTAAGAGACAATGCCCTGTCCCTGAATGGTGGCAAGAATATGAGCAATTGAGGGCTTTTGTTGAAGAAATGAGGGTAGAATGTGGTCGTGACAGAAAAATAATCAACATTTTGTATTGAGAATGGACAACAGTCAATTATTCATACGTTAGGGATACAAATCTGATACTATCCTGCCCTCAGAGAAACTTATGTTCTTGAAGAAAATAATTTTATATGCAGCAGGATGGTATGAAGACTTTATGGAATCATAGACTCTGTCTGTTACTATTTTCTGTAAAACATGCCAAAATAATTTTGGGCAAATCATATCAATGCCATACTGTAACTCTGTAATCAGAGTGTTATATGCATGTTTTATTAGAACAATTATTTAATATTTGTTCCAATATCATATATATTCCACTAGTGGAGGGAAAAAAAGCAGACTCTAAAATTTTGAAAATTATACCTTGATCTTGGATAGAATGTCAATATCAACTTGTCAATATTGTTTTAGCTTAGAATACTAGTTGCAAAATAGGTGACATTCAAAAGAGAATTGAATTCAAATCACTAGCTAATATGGGCAATCATAGAAGAGAATTACAGAGAGAAGAGAAAACTTTATGAATGATATTCAGTCATTTGATAACATTAAATGATGCAGCTATAACTTTGGAAAAGTATAAAAAGAAATTTAAAATACAAAGTATGATAAAGGATGTAGTGTTATAATAAATAGTTATTTTTGTAGAAACAGTATTATCTCCTCAATGAATAATACAAATTTATATAGATCATTTTGAGTAGGGGAATTTTTCGTTATATATTTTTTGCATGTCAGGAGGAAGTAGAAATATAAACTGAGGGCTGGGCCTACCCTAGGGATGGATTCTCATTGCACCTTTTCGTCTCTCCTGTCACTTTCCCTGAGAATGAATCCCTATGAAGCTGTGTGCATACTGCAATCCCATTCTCACTCCCCCTTGGTGCTTGATTCCAGGAATAATTTATAACCTGTGGAGAAAAATGAAATACCCAGCTCGCATTTGATATAAGTGTTATAGAAATATTTATAATTTTTAATCTAAGTGCCAAAATAAATTGTAGAATGATATATGGATTTATACTGTTGCCAATAGGAACATAGGGCATTTTTGGGACATTGGTATTGTTCTGCATGATCTTGTAATAATAGAAGCAGGTCATTTTAAATTTTGTCAAAACCTATAAAAATGTATGGTGCAAAATGTAAACTATAATGTAAACCATTGACCATGGTTAATAGCAAGGCTTCAAAATTTGTACATCAATTGTAATAAAAGTAGTGTCCACTGTAAAATGTTATTAATGGGTGAAAGTGGGAGAAGGGGAGGGCATTGAGTATATAGGAATTCCCCATATTTTCTATATGACTTTTTGTAAACTAAAGTTTCATTGAAGATAAAACAAAAAATAGTAAGACACTGTGGGAACATATGGAAGAAATTGTCGCTCTACATAAAAGATAACAGATCTTACAGTGATGAAAGACACAATGAACATTTTTTATTTTATTTTTTATTTTTATTACTCTTATTTTATTATTAATTTACTTGGTTAAATTTTTAAAATTTAATTTCAGTAAGATACTGTATTATAGTCAGCCAAAGGGGTGTTGATGCAAAATACCAGAAATCTGTTGGATTTATAAAGGGTATTTATTTGAGATGGAAACTTAAAGTTACCAGGTTACAAACCATAAGTTACTTCTCTTAACAAAGTCTGTTGCCACATGTTGGAGCAAGATGGCTGCTGACATCTGCCAAGAATTCAGGCTTCCTGGGGTCCTCTCTTCCAGGGCCTTGTTTCACTCTGGGCTCATCTGCTCTGATCCTCTGTGTGCTTACTTCCCAGGCTCCAGCTAAAAAACTCCAACATCCCTTCTCTGTAGTGTGGTTTCTTTGTGAGTCCCCACCCACCAAGGGAGCAAGGACTCAATGTCCTACTGATGTCACCCAACCAAAGCCTTAATCATTATTTAATCAAGTAAAGTGAAATCTCTGAAGCCACTATAATCTAATATGCCCAGAGGGACAACAAGTTCACAAACATAACCCAATAACTCTTTTTGGAATTCATAAACAATATCAATTTGCTCAGGTATATACAACCCAAAATTTCCCCCATTAACCACACTTAGTCATATAATTCAATGTATATTCACTTAAATTTTCACAATGTTGTGCATTGGTGTTTTGGCTATGTTTGATGGGAGGTTTTGAATTTTATAAGTGTCACAACTGTAGAAGAGGAAGATAACTGGTGCAAGATTGGGGCATGTAGTGGGAAGGGTTCATCTGGAACATGCTTCTAAGAAATATGAATATGTTCAATTATTCATGGGTCATTGTCTTAGTGGGTAGAGACCCACAAAATAACCAAAAAAATATTGAATTCCCATCCTGGGAGTCCTGATTCTTTCTCTAATACAGAGGCAAGAATCTCCTGAGTACATGGACAGTGCCTAAGAAAGGGCAATAGACCATTATGCAAGGCCCTTGATATTGATGATCATACTTATGTATCTTTACTTGTGAAATTGAAATTTAGCCTAGTATTATCGGTTTCCTAAGTGTTACCTCCTAGCTTAAGAAATCTGGGGATAAGCCTCCCTGTCACAGAGGGATTATTACCAAGTGCTGACTAGTGATGAGTCTAGGAAAGGACTTTGACCAAAAGGGGGAAATATTAAATACAAATGCGTTTGTATGGCTATGAGATTTCAAAATGAATTGGGAGGTCATTCCAGAGATCACGCTTATGTATGTCTCAGCAGGATCTTATTGACTGCAACAGTAAACAGTGTTTCAAACAGTGGCACCTGAGGGCTCTAGAGACACTTGGACACTGTAAACATGGCTGACAATCTCAGGAATTTGGCACCCTGTCAGTGGTCCTTACTTTTGGATTTATGCCCTCAACATAAAAGAGTAAGACCCATTTATAATTTCCCTACACTTGGCTCTTCTGCCCTTTTTATTTGAATCTATAATTAACAATATACTTGTTAAATACATGTCCCAGAGACTTAAATTTTTGGACTGTTCATATGCCAGTTGAGCTCTTCATCTCATTAGAGTTGAAACCAACAGCTACTCTCCAGTTCATTGTACTCACCCAGGACAACTTACAAGTACATGATGATGGACAATGCCCATCACAAGGAAATGAGAGTGTCTGCAACTGCAAGCCAGATAGCTCCATCAATCTGTCCCATGGGATCTAAGTCCCCTTTCATTAGAAACAGAGTGGGAATCACTATCCTAAAATCCTCAAGTTTGGGGAATGAACAATTGTCTAAAGTTGATGTATTATTATTCTATTATTAATCTATTATAGACAGTATTATTCTAGCAGAGGAAGAACTTGTTTCACTTTCATAAAGGCAGTGGCCATCAAATGTTCTGAGGGGAAGGATAGGGAAGAATAAGGGTAAGATGGGGGCATTGTGAGACCATTGTAATTGTACTGCATGACATTGCAATGATGGATAAAGGCCATTATACATTTTGTCAAAACCTATAAAATTGTGAGGTCCTAAGTGTAAACTATAATGTAAACTATAGTCCATGATTTGTAGCAATACTTCAATATGTATTCGTCAATTGTAAAAATGTACCACACTAATGAAAGGTGTTGATGTGGGAAAGTGTGGGAGGGGAAGGTTGGGGTATATGGGAATCCCCTATACTTTTTATGTAACATATGTGTAATCTAAAGCTTCTTTAAAAATAAAAAATACTGAGTTTGGCTTAGAGTGAGGCCACATTTAACAACAAGGATGCTTTCAGGAGGTAACTATTAGGCAACCTATAATACTAGGCTATGTTTCAATTTCAAAAGTAAAGGTTCATAAGTACAGTGTTCAATATCAAGCGCCTATCTATGGTCCATCCTCCTTACTAGTCACTGCTCCTGTACTTTGGAGATTCTTGCTGCACCATTAGAGAATGAGACAGAGCTCCCCAGGTTGGGAATCTGATATTCTTTCAGTTATTGCTTGGATTTCCTCCCACTGTGACAATGTCCCATGAACACTTGAACACATATGCTTTATAGGATTGCCCCTGGTGAACCTCCTTCCATGCATCCCCCATTAATGACAAGTCACACCAATGATTCTCCCCTGCCAGAGTTGTAGCCTTTCTGTAATCCAAAACTTCTTCAAAAATGAAGCCAACAAAATAACCAAATACATTTAATAAGGAAATAAAATAACAATAGTTTTAAAATTAAAAATAAATTCTAAAAATTTTTAAAAATTTGAAATAATAAAAAATGAAATAAATAAAATTAATTTTTTGACATTCTGTCTTTCATTGCAGTAAATATGTTGTCTTGTATGTACAGTGATATTTTCTTCTGTTTAATCCCACAGTGTCTTATTTTTTTTTTCATTTTATCTTCAATGAAGCTTTACGTTACAGAAAAGTCACATATAGTGTAAAGGGGATTCCCATATACCCAGCATCCCTGCCCTTCCCCTTTCCCCTATTAGTAACATTTCACATGTGGATTGTACATTTTTCAAAATTGATGTCCAAATATTGAAGCATTACTACTAACCATGTTCAATGATTTACATTATGATTTACCTTTTGTATCATACACTTCTCTTTTAAAAATCAATTTTATTGATATATATTAATAAACATATAGTTAATCCAAATTCTTCAATCAATGGTATTTTCTATCATCACATAGTTTTGCATTCACCACTTTAATCATTAGAACATTTTCACTATTTCAGAAATAATAATAATAAAGGAAAAACAGAAAAGTAAACAAACAAACAAGAAAAATCCTCACCTCTCAACCTCTCAATGCTTCCCCCAATGTATATCGCTGGTGTTTCTGTATATTCTATCCAAAATGTATAATTAAAGGCTTTTAGTATAATCACAATGCTGTACATTCATCATCTCAAAAATTTTAAAACAATTTCTTTATTTCAAAAAGAAAGGCTCCACACTCATTAACATTCCTTCCTCTGACCTACATTATCACTAATCTTCTTTCATTTTTGTAAATTGATTTATATTTACATTTTATAATTTTGGATTTATGCAATATGTAGTATTCTGTGCCTGTCTCAATTACTTCATATAGTGCTTTCTTTTGCCGATACTAACATTGTGTTCTATTTACTTATATTTGTCCAGCTTCTAAGAAAAATGATCTTATATACGCAATTCTACCTATATTCCTATTTCACATAATATATTTATATTTCATATAATATATTTAGTTCATAATAGGGCAATTATATAATATTTGTCCTTTTGTGTCTGGCTTGCTTCACACAACATAATGTCCTCCAGGTTCATCCATGTTGTCATATGTTTCACCACTTCATTTCTTCTTACTGCCACGTAATATTCCACTGTGTGTATATTCCACAATTTGTTTATCCATTTATCAGTTGATTGACATCTGGGTTTTTTCTAATCTTTGGCTATCAGAAATAATGCTACTATGAACACCGATGTGTACATATCTGTTCATATCACAGCTCTCAGTTCTTCTGGGTATATACCTAGCAATGGTATTGCTGGGTCCCTTGGCAAATCTATATACAACTTCCTTAGGAACTGCCAAACAGTCCTCCATAGTGGTTGTATGATTCTACATTTCCAACAACAGTGAATAAGCATTCATATCTCACCACATCCTCTCCCACATTTACAGTTTTCCAACTTTTTAATAGCACACAGTCTAATAGGTGTGAAATGGTATCTCATTGTAGTTTTGATATGCATTTGTCTAATTGCTAATGATATTGAACATTTTTTCATGTATTTCTTCGCCATTTGTTTTTCTTCTTTGGACAGTTGTGTTTTCAAGTCTTTGGTCCATTTTTTAATCAGGTAGTTTGTCTTTTTATTGGTGAGTTGTATGATCTCCTTATATATCAAGAATATTAAAACTTTATCAGATATGTGATTGCCAAATATATTCTCCCATTGAGTCAGCTGCCTTTCTCCCTTTTGACAAAGTCCTTTGAGGTGCAAAAGTGTTGAATTTTGAGGAGGTCCCATTTATCTAATTTTTCTTTTGTTGCTCATGATTTGAGTGTCAGGTTTAAGAAACTATCACCTACCACAAGATCTTGAAAATGTTTTCCTACATTTTCTTCTAGGGGTTTTATGGTTGTTGTTTTTTATATTTAAGTCCTTGATCCATTTTGAGTTAATTTTTGTATAAAGCATGAGATAGGGGTCTTCCTTCTTTCTTTTGGATATGGCTATTCTGTACTCCCTGCACCATTTATTGAATAAACTGTTCTGGCTCAGCTTGGTGGGCTTAACAGCTTTCTCAAATCTTGTGTGACTGTAGATGTGACAGTCAATTTCTGAATTCTTGATTTGGTTCTGTTGGTGAATCTTTCTGTTTTTAGGCCAGTAGCATGCTGTTTTTTTGTTTTTGTTTTTGTTTGTTTGGTTGTTTTTTAACCACTGTAGCCAATTAATATGGTTTAAAGTCAGGAAATGTGAGTCCTCCAATTTCCTTTTTCTTTTTAAGACTTTTTTTTTTTTTTTTTTTTTTTTTTTTTTTTTTTTTTTTTTTTGCTGTTCAGGGACATTTACCCTTCCAAATAAATTTGATTATTGGTTTTCCAATTTCTGTGAAAAAAAAGTTGCTGGGGTTTTTATTGGGATTGCATTGAATCTGTAAATCAGTTTGGGTAGTATTGACATCTTAATGATATTAAGTCTTCCAATCTATGAACACGATACATTTTTCCACTTACTTAAGCCTTCTTCAGTTTTTTTCCAGCAATGTTTTCTAGTTTTCTTAATAGATGTCTTCTATGCCCTTGGTTAAGTTTATTCCTAAATATTTGACTGTTTTAGTCACTATTATAAATGGGATTTTTTTCCTGTTTTCTTCCTCAGATTGCACATCAGAAGTGTATAAAAAAAGGTATTGATTTTTGAGTATTAATGTTTTCTCCCACCACTTTGCTGAACTCATCTATTAATTCTAGTAGCTTTTTGTGGAATTTACAGAATTTTCTAGATATAGGATCATGTCATCTGGGAATAGTGAAAGTTTTACTTCTTCCTTTCCTATTTGGGTGCCTTTTATTTCTTTGTCTACCATAATTGCTGTAGCTACAACTTCTAGCACAATATTGAATAATAATTTTGATAGTGGACATCTTTGTCTTGTTCCTGATCTCAGTGGGAAAGCTTTCAGTCTTTCACCATTGCATACTATAATAGCTGTAGGTTTTTCTTACATGCCTTTCACCATATTGAGAAAGCTTCCTTCTATTCCTATCTTTAGGAGTGTTTTTATTAAGAAAGTGTACTCTATTTTGTCAAATGCCTTTTCTGTATCAATTGAGAGGATCATGTGAGTTTTCTTCTTCAATTTATCAATGTGGTTTATTACACAAATTGATTTTATAGTGTTGAACCACACTTGCATAACTGGAATAAAACTACTTGATCATGGTGTATAATTCTTTAATGTGCTTTTTTATTCTGTTTGCAAGTATTCTTTCGAGGATTTTTGCATCCATATTCATTAGATATATTGATCTGTAATTTTCCTTTTTTGTAGTATCTTTATTCAGTTTTGGTAATAGGGTGATGTTGGCTTCATTGAAGGAGTTTGGTAGCATTCTTTCCTGTTCAATTTTTTGGAAGAGCTTGAGTGAGATCGGTATTAGCTCATCTTTGAATAATTGGTATAATCCACCTGTGAAGCCATCTGGTCCAGAACTTTTCATCTTTGGGAGGATTTTGATGACTGTTTCAATTCCTTCCCTTATGGTAGGTTTGTTGATATACGCTATTTCTTCTAAAGTCAGTGTAGGTAGTTCATGTGATTTCAGGAATTTGTCCATCTCTTCTACATTGTCTAGTTTTTTGGCATACAGTTTTTCATAGTATCCTCTTTTGATCCTTCTTGTTTCTATCGCATCAGAGGTAATGTTCTTCTCATTTCTGATTTTCTTAATTTATGTCTTCTCTCTTTTTTTTTTGTCAGTCTAGCTAAGAGTTTGTCTATTTTGTTGATCTCAAAGAACAAACTTTTGTTTTTTTTGGATTCTATTGTTTTTTAGTTCTTGATTTCATTTATTTCTGCTCAGATCTTTACTATTTTTTTCCTTTGGCTTGGTTTGGATTAGTTTATTCTCTTTTCTATTTCTTTGAGGTGTGCCATTAGATCATCAATTTTAGTTTTCTTCTTTTTAAATGTTAGCATTGTGGGCTAAAAATTTCCCTCTAAGCACTGCCTTTGCAGTGTCCCATAGATTTTGATATACTGTGTTCTCATTTTCATTCATCTCATGATATTTTCCAATGCAGATGTTCTGTCTTCAGAATCAGTAATTCTGTCTTCAAGCATTTCAAATATGTTCATATGTTCATCTAATGTATTTTTAATCTCGTCCATTCTGTATTTCACACCGATAATGTAAATTACTTTTCTTTGCAGACTTTCTAATTATTCCTTATGTTCATCCAGTCTTCTTAATATCCTTTATATCTTTAGTAATATTCTTTTTCAATTCTTTAAAATGATCTAGGAGAGTGTGTGGCAAGCATTGATTAATTGCCTCATATTCTGGATCTCTTCAGTATATTTGGTTTGTTCTTTGGGCTGGGCCATCTCTTCCTGCTTCCTAGTATGGCTCATAATTTTTGGCTGATGTCTAGGCATCTGATATGGTGGCGAATTTACTCTGTTGACCAATTTCTGTCTCTTGCTGATTGTTATTATTTTTTTCACTGCTCTTTGATTCAACTTATCCTAAATCCTTAAAATTGCCCAGCTTAAGTTACCAAAATTGTGCCAGGAACTCACTGCTAGGTCACAGACTTTGTCCCAGGGGTGGGATAAAGAGAGCTCTAAAAGCAGTTTCTGTCCATGTAATTTCCAGACTGGCTGACAGGTGGCGGTCATTGTCATATTTTCCACGGAGGTGTATCACTCTTGGTTTTCCATTTTTTTCCTCTGCCCAGAGCTGAGATTCAAAGCAGATTCTGCCAGCCAAATTCATGAATAACAGCCCCCAGACTCCCCTCCCTTTTTCCATTGTATAGCTGACAGGAAGGAAGACCTTTGTTCCCCTTTCAGTCATCTGAAATGATCAGGGGTTATACCCCACTGACTATCTTGGTAGTAGGGGAGGGGAGCCATTCCTGGAAGCCTGGAGCTTTAGTAAATCACAGTTTGTTGTTTTGGCTTCTTCATCTCTCTGTCCCTCATCCTCCTGGGAGTTCTGAAGTATTGACCTGGTCTGCTGCTCTCTCCCAAAGCTGGTCCCTCAGGCAGCCTTTGTCTGTTTCTCCATTGTTTTCATGATTGTTGAGTCTTTTCTGTCTTATCCATCACCATATTCCCACAATTTGTGGGCCACACACTTTTTTACATTTTGGCAAAATGAACATATCCTGTATCCATCATTGCAAGATTATGTAGAACAAAATCCAATGCTGCAAGAATGCCTCATGTTCATTAATTCTATACCTCCCTCCACCTCCCCTCATTACCCATGGCAACCACCAAGTTTCACTCCTTGAAGAACAAAATTCATAGTTACTTGCAACAACATTGAGGGTTTCACATACTGGTCTGTCCTCCCATATTATGCATGGCCTATGCTCTAGAAACACTCCTGGCATTGGACATGACTCCCAGGGATGAGCTTCCCTGGCAGTGACAGATTACTACCAAGAAACAAACAGTAATGCAATTGGAAAAAGACCTTGACCAAAAGTGGTAAATGGTAAAAACAAATGAGTTTATATGGCTAAATGATTTTAAAATGAGTTGGGATGTCATTACAGGGGTTACACTTATGCATATCTCAGCAGGATCTCATTGACTGCCACAGTAAATATTGCCTCAAATAGTGGGGCTTCTGACAGCTCAGGAGTTTGGTGCCCTGCCATTGGGCCCTTCTTTCAATTTATGCTCCCCAGTGTAAAAGAGTTGGAGTAAGTTGTGGTTTCCCTACACATGGCTCTTCTGTTCTTTCTATTTGAACCTACATTTAGTACTAGAGTTAATAGGCACATGTCCATGAGACTTCAATCTTGAGCTGGCCATGTGCCAGTAGGGCTCTGAAACTCAACAGAGTTGCAACGCTACTCTCCTGTTCATTGGACTCACCGAGGACAACTAACAAGGAGGTGATGATGGACAATTAACATACTAAGGAACTGAGAGAGTCTACAACTGCAAGCAAAAGTGTCCCATCCATTGGCCCCATGGGATTGCAGCCCCCTCTCAATTAGAGGTGGAGTGGGTATCACCATCTCAGAATCCTCAGGAATGCAGAATGAACTATGTACTTATGTAGACTTACTGATATTCTACTATTCAATTATTGTGATTTTATCAATGGAAGAAATTCTATCATTGATGTGGAGACAGTGGCCACTGGAAGTTTTGAGGGCAGGGAGAGAGAAAAAGAGGTATATTATGGGAGCAATTTAAGGACTTGGGAATTGTCATAAATAACATTGCAATGACAGATGCAGGCCATTGCATATCTTGCCATAACCCACAGAATTGGGTAGGAGAGAGTGTAAAGTGAAATGTAAACTTTAATCCACAGTCAGTGGCAATTCTCCAAAAGGTATTCATCAATTGCAATGAATACCTCACTAATGAAGGATGTTGTTAAGGTGAGAAAATGTGGGAGGTGTTGGGAGCAGAGCATATAGGAAGCCCTTATGTTTTTATATGACATTTGTGTAATCTAGGTACCTTTACAAAGTAATATAATAAAATAAAATAAAGAGTGCAAAAACAAAAGCAAAAAGAAACTATGTAAGTATTTAGATAGTATTAGAACTTAGAAACACTTGGATATTTTTAAGAGTCCATCATCTACTACATTAGTAAAATCAGTAAGATCAATTTTATGGAATCTCTTCCAGAACTGTTGATGTCGACTCTAAAGGAAGATATACAGCAGTGGGTAGATCTAGAGATTTACAGTTCCCTGATTTCACTACTGGATTCCATTCATTTAAGTCGGAGGGAAAAATTAAACCATATGTTAGTGGCATACCTTTTACATACCCTAGAAAGATTTAAAACCATAGAAAAAAATCATTGATACATAGTATAATTGCTCCACAGCCCATTTCGAGTAACAGAATTGGTAATAACACCTGTTTCAGTCAGGTTGCTGGCTATTTCATTCCTGTCATCCCCCATATAATGGATGTGGGAATGATCATGGAAATTGAAGAAATTATACAGAATTGTGAGGCAACACCACAGACAAATTTGGGTAAAATGATTTCTCATGGAATTAAACTTTCTCAGTAGCAATGAAAAAATGATTGTATTGACTACCAAAGAATGAACACCTTAGAAGCAGGTTTAACTGCACCTACAAAAGCCTCTAAATCAGTGAATATATGGGCATCTTCTTTACATTCAGTTTCATCCAAGTCATTTTGAGATTTCTTCCTAAAAGAAAAGCAATGTATTATGGGCCATAGTTCAGGAGATCACCTCAAAATACCTTTTTCAAGGAATTGAAAGTTCCCTGTCTGCAAAAGTTGTAAGATGCTCTACTCATAGTACCCCAAGACCATATGACAAACATATTTCAGATTTACCACTTGTAGACAATCACAAATCTTGGCTATCTTCTTCATTGACTGTCCCTTTCAGGGAAGCCCCAGCCAATTTTGCATCTTTGTAGAAGAAATACAGCAAGAAGAAACACTTATTAGAAATTGAGTAAATCCCTTTGCTCTGGTTTTGATTGAGTAGAATGCTGTACAAGATTTATTGATCTTCTATGAGGTATTTGGCCACCCTGATGTTTATGTTACTATTGAAAATTGACTGCAGGGATGGATGGAAGTATCTACGTGAGATAAGCATAGATGCTACTCCATTGTGGAGTTGAGATGCATTTTTCATAACTGGGATTTTTATAATAATATAAAAAAAGCTGTGGAAAAAATTTCTTAAAATTTGGCAAAAAATCATTCTGGACAGAGTAAGAAAAGATCTTATTGCTTTATTGCAGTCTAAGCATATAATGCTTAAATGATTAAAGAGAAATTCCTCAAAATTGTGATTTTAGTAACTTTTTATGTAAAAATGTATTTGAGGAATACTCATTAGGGTAATTTTCAATAGAATTACTTGTTCTGAATAAACTTACATAGGAAAACATAGGTGATTTAAGAATGATGCATTTAAAAACTTTCCATTTGAGAATTTGAGAAAATAATTTAGAAGATTTTGCCAAATATTTGTTGTCACTTATTTTATTTTTTTTATTTTCAGCATTCTCAATCTAGATATTTAAATAGCACACTACTTATAACCATGTTTTAGTTTTTGTATGTTTGGTATTTATGGGTAATATAACACATTAATTATTATTGATATAATAAATTAGCATTTTCTTAATTTTGGCACACTTTGTTCTATGCTTTTAGGATACCTTTTTCTATTGTAATGTATCCTGCTTTATTTTCCATGTTATTTTTGTTATCAGTATTTGATCATTTGGACTGAAATGAGATTTAAAAATGAGTCTGATTTAACCAATCATAGTAACCACTAAGACAACATTTAAAGTTAATGCACTGATTGAAGATTTCTGTGCAGTTAAATGAATGAGCCCTCCCTAAAACTAACAAACCTGGGTTTCTAAGGGCCAAGAATATAATAATTCCAAAGTTACAGCTATTACCCAAAGGTCTGGGATAATATATTGCTGTAGGCAATGCTACTCATTCTGTCCTTCAATAATCTCCTATGACTAATCAGCACTCTGCCTCACCGGGCCCTCTCCAGGGCTCTAAAAGCCTTTTTATACATTCATTTGTAAAGTCATGTTCTTATTTTTTACCTTGATTTTCTGTTACAAACATTAGAAGATTGACAAGTGGGGGAAAAAGCTCGGCTCTCTCATCTTTGGAAATTTAGATTGAGGAGAGGAGCTTGCTAACTTATGTAACCCTTTTTCTATTGGATTCTAACCTTAGACATTATGCTTACATTTTATTTCAAGTGTTACCATTTCCCTCTGCATTGTGGAAACTATTCTCAAAAATATCATTCAATGTAAAAGTCTGTGAGAAGTGGCATAGTTTACAGCCCATCCATGAACTTTCTTATTTTTTAAAAGTTGATTTTCTGATGGTTAACATTTGTAGCACTAAATATGTGTAAGTTGCAATCAGTGGGTACATGGTTGCAACTACAATGTTGGGAATGTTCTTTTTGCAATACAGCAAGCGAGGGTTACTGGTTAAGGGTGTTGGATGTGCAAATCATTTGGGCAGGGCACACCTGGGGCAGAATTCTAAGGACTGTGTAAGTGTTCATCTTGTCATAGTGTGTTATATCAGTGGGTGGAGACCCACAAAATGAGAGGGAAGGTGTTGGACTCCCATCCTTGGGAGGCCCATTATCTTTGCAAATAGAGAGGCTGGAGTCTTTTGAGAGCATGGGTGGTGCCTAACAAGAGACGATACACTAGTGTGTCAGGCCCACGATTGTTGAAAGTGACTATGAATCTTGTCCTGCAAGAATTGAAGCTTGGTCATTGCCATGGGTCACAAGGGGATGGGAGGGAGGAAGATAATAGATGGAACATGGGGCATTTGGGAGGGCAATGGAAATATTCTACATGATCTTGCAGTGATGGATATAGGCTATGTTAAATTTCATCAAAATTTATAAAAGTGTACAGTTCAAAATGTAAAACATAATGTAAACCGTTGGCCATGATTAGTAGCTATATTTCAATATTTGTACATCAGTTGTAACAAATGTACCATCCACATATAAAATGTTATTAATAGGGGAAAGGGGGAAAGGGGGAAGATATTGGGTACATAAGGGTCTCCTGTATTTGGTATGTGACTTCTTCTTAACCAGCCCCTTGGAATCAAGGCCCCCTCTCAATAAGAGTTGGAGTGGGCATTACCATTCAAAAATCCTCTGGATTGGGGTATGAATTATGGACCAAAGTAGACTTACCAGTATTCTACTGTGGACTTATTGTGATTTTACAAATTGAAGAAATTATATCATTGATATGGAGGCTGTGACCACTGGAGTTTCTGAGTGCTGGGAGAGGGAAATACAGGTGTAATACAGGGGGCATTTTCAGGATTTGGGAAACATCATGAATGACATTTCAAAGACAGATACAGGCTACCATATATCTTGCCTTAACCTATAAAATTTTGTGTGAGAGACTGTAAACTACAATGTAAACTATAATCCATGTTTAGTGGCAAAGCTCCAAAATGTATTCATCAATTGCAATGAATGCACTACACTAATGAAGGATGTTGTTATTGTGGGAAAATGTGGGAAGTGTGGGGAACAGGGCATATGGGAATCCCCTATATTTTTTATGTAACATTTATGTAATCTAAGTATCTTTAAAAAATGAAAAATACAAAAATACAAAAAATACCTTGGAAGGGTGATTATTTCATGTTCACCAGGGTCTGCTGAAATATTAGAGAAAAAAAGAGAGAAGAGTTATACCCATTTGATTGTTTTATCATCTTTAGCAAATTTCCTTTTTTCTTGGACTGTTATATTTAGTGTTCTTAATATGTCATTTGGTTTTTGCTCTTGCATCTCAGATTCTTTTTTTAGTTTTGGTAGTTGGAAATATAATATATGTACACACATCATTTTCTGCAACAGGATTCACAATGCTTTACAATCCAATGTTTCACTTTTTAGCTTTTCTTCTAATGATATATATGGCCTTAGACTTTCTCTTAAAACCACAATCTCACTCAAATATTTATTACTGCTGCTAATTACAATCACTATAATGTAATTTCAACATTTCTATTTCCTTCCTTACTTTGGGTATTCCCAGGACACTTTTTTTACCTTTATTCTTTCTGTACAAACTGTTGGTGAGCTCATACACTTTCAACCTACAGTTGATGGGATCTGCAGTATTGTGGGGAAGATGTGAATATGTGAGAGAGCAATGGACACAAAACAGACAAATCTCAGTGAGGAGGTAACATTAACCGCTCCAACTTCAGCCAAGTACTAGTCTAAGCAAGTAAGTCTGAGTAACTGAGGAATCTCACAGAAGAATTGATGTACCAGATTGAGTGTCCTGAGGGACTAGAAGGTTGTAGCTGAGTGCAGGATTCCAAACAGTCCACCACTGAACCATGTGTTAGTGCAAATATTTAAGTAAGTACCATTGCTGATGTTACTCTCATAGATCAGAGGGTGGGAGATCACCAAAGATTGATCATAAGACATCAATATGAGCAAGGTCATATGTACAGGCCAAGTAAACTATGAGGAAGATTTGAAAGATGTATCCCAAAACAGAGAGTTACTATTAGCCAAGTTGTCTTAATGGTCTTGGAAAGGGCAACTGAGATACAGCAGAGGTCTAAGAGAGACAAGTGTTTGAGAAAGAAGTACATGGGAATTTGGAGATGTTGGTCAAAGGTAGAAAGTATCATTATAAGGAGATTGCCAATAAGGTTCACTGGAAAACTTAGTAAATACACCATACCAGACAGGATCTGCTATCACCAAACCTTGACAAATCACATGAATTGGAATACCTTCACAGAACTATGATTTGTCAGTTCATGCCTAGAATGGGAAAGGAAGGGAGTTTATAGATCTGTCAATTTTTGTTCAAAAAAGTATGTATTTTGTAACCTATAATTCATCCACATCTCTTGACACAATGGAGAAAAGAAAATTACATGCCTCATATTTCCCTCTCTTTTCTTATCTTATAAAATACCATTCATAAGAAACCATAGTAACATTGAAACTAATTACTAAAACTTCTGTCTCTTCTTTTGAATCTATACTTAAAATTGCCTAAATGCTTTCTTTGTCATTTTTTTACTATCCTTAGTTACTCTCTATCCTGTCCATTCCCTGTGCCATTTCTAAAGTAAGAAGTAAATAAAGTTGTGTCTATATGGCAAGGAGAAGGGGAAATAACAAAAGAGTACTAATAATGTGTCTATACAGCCACTCTACTGAACAGCTGGTCTCTTTGATTCACAGGTCACAGGGTCTGTTAGACTGGTGAGCTAAGTAGTTGTCTTTACCCCAGAGCAGGTGTGTAAGTGATGGTTTAAATTCACCTACAGTCTCAGTAAAAGTTAGCTATTTTAATGGGTTGACTGTCATTATTAAATAATATAAAAATATATCTAAGCAGTTTACTTTATATACAAAATTCTTATCAACAGTGAGAGAAAAGAAAATTTCAATAGTCCTGTGTTAGTCAGCCAAAGGGCTGCTGATACAAAATACCAGAAATCTGTTGGCTTTTATAAAGGGTATTTATTTAGGGTAGAAGCTTACAGTTACCAGGCCATAAAAATAAGTTACTTCCTTCATCAAAGTCTATGAGGGTTCTGGATTCCTGAGTTCCTCTCTTCCTGGGGCTTGATTCTATCCAGGTTCAGCTGCTTGTTCTCTCCACAAGGCCAGCTGTAGACTATCACATGAATGGCTCCTCCATTTCTCGGGGCCTCCTCACCTTCCTCATAACCAAGCTCACCTATATGCTTAATTCCCTGGACTTCAACATCAAAACTCTGCTTCAGAACTCTAACTCAAATCTCTAACCCTGTCCTTTGCAATGTCTTTTATCTTTGATTACCCACCCACCAAGGGGTGGGGCTCAACACCCTACTGACATGGCACAAATAAAATCCCAATCATAATTTAGTCATGCCCAGAGGAAAAGACCGGTTCACAAACATAGTCTATATCTATTTCTGGAATTTATAATTGTATCAAACCATCACACTCCATCTTCTGAATTCCAAAAAAAGACATTACAATATTCAAAAAACCTCAAATAAGTAACAATGCAAGTACAAAATCATATCATAATCAGTTTAAAGGAATACAGTTTCTCTTGGGGCAAAGTCCCATCTGTCTGCAGAATTCTAAACTTACAAAACCACTTATCTGCTTCCAATACACAAATGTAAAGACAAAGGATAAACATTTTCATTATCATAAGGAGAAATTGGGAGGGAAACATGAGTCATGGGTCCTCTAGAGTTCAATAAACCTGCAGGGCATCCTCCATCCAATTTCAAATTCTGAGAGTCACTATTAACATGATGGTTTCTTCTCCCTGGGGCCACACCCACCCTTTCCACAGGCTTGTCCAATGGCCATTTTTTGGTTCTACCCTCATCAAGCATCTAGGTGTTAACCAACTTATGAATCTCACCCTCCAAGAGTGTTGGGGTGACTGCGACACCTTACCCAATCTTTGAGTTAGAGTCTTAGCCCCCAAGTACAGTGAGGTGAAGACAACATTCCCCCTAACTTTTGACATACAGGGTCAACCCTCTCAGAGCAATGAGTTGACTGCCTGGCCTTCCCAAATCCATGGGGGACAGGTGTACCACCCTCAGACCTATGGGACACTGACCTTAACCACCCTAATCTTGGAGGAATATGCTCCACCCTCTCCGTACCCTGGGTGGCAAAACTCTCCCTGAACATTGGGTGGGAACATCCACCTTCTTCAACAGCTGGGGCAAACTCACCCATAGTTGACTTTTAAAAAGAGTATTTATTTGGGGTAGAAGCTTATAGTTACCAGGACATAAAGCATAAATTATTTCCCTCACTAAATTCTATGATTGTTCCAGGTTCCTGGGTTCCCCCTTCCTGGTGCAGGATGCTCTCCAGGTTCAGCTGCTTGTTCTCTCCACAAGGTCAGCTGTAGACTATAGGTGAATAGCTCATCTCTTGTCATGGGGCCTTCTCTCCTTTGTCATGACAAACTCCTCTGTGTGCTTAATTCTGCTGGCTCTAACATCAAAACTCTGCATCAGAACTCCAACTCAAAATTCCAACCCTGTCCCTTGCCATGTCTTTATCTTTGAGACCGCACCCTCCAAGGGATGGGGCTCAATGCCCTGCTGTCATGGCCCAATCAAAGCCCCAATCATAATTTAATCACACCCAGAAGAACAGACCAGCCCACAAACACATTCCATATCTATTTCTGGAATTCATAACTATATCAAACCACCACAAGTCCTAATTCAATATATTAGCAAATCACCAGTAAATGTCTACGTAATGGATTAGCATGAGGGCTGATCCTGCCTTCATGGATCAAGTGCCTTCATGAAAATTCTTTAAAAAGAGAGTCAATTTCACCTATAAGAATGTTTCTCTCTGAAACAGAACAAACGTACTATAATTTTACAGGATGTTAGTAATAGTGTGATAAATAGGTAAAAATAC